>APFE030494303.1:5233-27932 GCA_000404065.3 Pinus taeda | reverse complement strand
CCCTACAGCTCGCCAACCCTCCATGGGGGTTGGGTGATTCTGAGAATCACCCAACCCCTGCACCAAGCAGGCGAGCCGTCGGGGTGGGAACCGCATCCCTCACACCCCGCCCCCAGCGCCCTCACACCCCGCCCGACCCCCCGCCCATTGCGCGACACCACCGGTGGGCCCACCCATACTAGTGGGCGATGAGTTGAAGGGCCCATCAATGCCGCGTGGACATAATTGTTATTTTGGCTCAAAAAAAAATTAATTTAAAAAAAAAAAAAATCTTCACTAAATTAATTTAATATGAAAATTTTCAAGGAAACAAATTTAACTTACCTTTCAATTGCGAGAATTATTCGTTGAATTTGTTGATAGCAATATAGCTACTCCACAAATTCATGAGTCTTTCGACGAACTTCAAGAAACCTGGATGTGGCGTGAGTAATAGTGATAATGAAATTTAATATATAAGTGAAATTACGAAGATGTTTTACCGTATGGTTAACGTGCGATAATTTGTTTTAAAATATTATAAAGCGAATATTGTAGAATTGTTTTACAATGGGTTGAATGTGCGATTAATTTGTTTTAGAAATAATTATAAAAATTAAAAAAAAAATCAATGTTTAGTAAATATTTATATACTTTAACTATTAAAATAATTAATGTAAAATTTGTTAGTTTACAATTTAATTTTTAGTGATTTTATTCATTAAAAAAAAAAATTAGTTTACATTTTTTCAATAAATTTGTAGAATAAAATAATGAAGCGTAAATAAATCTAACAAACTTTTTTGGAGGGAAATATTTTTGGCGAAAATTTTTGGAGGGGAAATATTTTTCAACGAAACTTTTGGAGGGAAAATTTTCATTCTTTAAGCTATATAATATCTTTAGGAGACTCTCCATTTGTATCATTCAACATCTTCTATTTGAAAGGGATGGATTGTTCTGATAGTGAAGTTTCGATTTATACACCATCAACATTTTCATCGCGTAACAAATCTATTCATGTTGATGAATATAGCGGGAATTCTTCCACTATAAATAGAAAGTCAATTCTTCCACTTAGTCCTGATTCTAAGGACTATGGGAGCAGCACTGACGAAAGAGGGGATGGAGAATTTCAAATAAATAAAGAGTCATAGATTCCACTTAGTCCTAATTCTAAGGACTATGAAAATAGTAATGATGAAGAGCATGATGGTGAAGTTCAAAAGAATGGAGCATCACGATGTCCACTTAGTCCTAATTTTGAGGACTATGAGAGTAGCAGTTTTGAAGAGCATGATGGTGAAGTTCAAAAGAATGGACTGTCGTGGTGTCCATTTAGTCCTAATTCTGAGGATCATGAGAGCAACAGTTTTGAAGAGCATGATGGAAAATTTCAAAAGAATGGAGTGTCATGGTGTCCACTTAGTCCTAATTCTAAGGACTATGAGAACAGCAGTGATGAAGAGCATGATAACGAATTTCAAAAGAATGGAGTGTCAAAGTGTCCACTTAGTCCTAATTCTAAGGACTATGAGAGCAGTAGTGATGAAAAGCATGATGATGAATTTCAAAAGTATGGAGTGTCACGGTGTCCAGTTAGTCCTAATTCTAAGGACTATGAGAGCAGTAGTGATGAAGAGCGGGATGATGAATTTCAAAAGATTGGAGTGTCAAGGTGTCCACTTAGTCCTAATTCTAAGGACTATGAGAGCAACAATTATGAAGAGTGTGATGATGAATTTCAAAAGAATGGAGTGTCACAATGTCCTCTTAGTCCTAATTCTAAGGACTATGAGAGCAGCAGTGATGAAGGACAGGATGATGCACTTAGTCCTAATTCTAATGAGTATAAATGTAAGTAGTGACAAAGGACAGGATGTAGCATCTTCAATAAGTAAACAGTCACATTTTTGACGTAGTCCTAATTCTAAGGACTATGAGAGTAGCACTGACAATGCACATGAGGAAGAATATCCATTAAACATCGAGTCAAATTTTCCATTTAGTCTGAATTCTAAGGACTATGACAGTAGCACTGAAGAAGGGGAAGATGAAGAATATCCTCCAAGTCAATATTTGAAAAGCAGAGTTGATCATAGTGTGTATAACATTCCTCTTAATGATGATGAAAATCCTTATACAAATGATGATCCAATGATGGAGGTGTTGCCAAGAAATATTGTGTCGAGGAGTAGGAGCAGACTTTTTCGTATGAATGCAAGATGTTCTAGTTATACAAGGGGTAGAGCAGAATATCTGATGAGAAGAAGTTCTATCAACGCTCTCATTTCAAGTGAATGTTGCCAAAAAAATTGCTTGAAACATATGGATTTCACATTTGCATTAGAAACCAGGAAGAGATATTTGTCAATGAATAAAAGCATGCAAAATTCATATTTAGTTGGGTGCATGTAATCTACATTGTCAGGTTATGATTATCATATTAGGAATTTATTTATGTTTAGAAAAGCTTTCAAAATGTTTCATTTGATTGGGAATTTTCATCTCTCGAGAATTCAAGAAAATTTGGAAAAGGTTCCCACATTTTACTCAGAAGTACATCATAAAAGAGAGTTTTGGCCATTATCAAATACTGCAATGTCATGGATGAAAGATTTATTTTCAAAGCATGGAGAGTTTATGCCAAATAGAGAGACAATACATATTCCAGATAATTTTTCAAGACGAGAAATCTACAACTTATACAAATAATATGCAGAAGGTGCTAAGGGACATGGCAGGTTTATTACATATCAATATTTTGTGAAGGTATGGAAGAAAGAATTCAACAATGTCCATCTTCCTAAGAAGACAAGGATGGGGATTTGCGGTACATGTGCTTCTCTTAAATAAAAGAGGGACAAATGTGAAGGCTCAGAAAGAGGTAAGCATTCATAATTTAACTTTTAAAATTGTATAGTCATCAACTATGAAAACATATTTCTTAATGAATTTCTTTTATGTTGTGTAGATTTAATTGTCACAGAAATTCAGGAGCCTCGTGAAAAACAAACAAATGAAAGGAAGAAGTTGTACAACCATCGAAAGAAGTGTTATGATAATCCGAATAAATATTTGGTTTTGATAATTGATGGTATGGACTAGAAGAAAACACTTTTACCACATTTTGTTCGCACACCCAAAAATTTATAGGAGGAAAATTTTATTCAATTTCACTTGGTCGATTGTATGGTCTTCAATGGGAAAATGTTGCCAAGGGTGTACATCACAGCTCCAAATATTCATAATGATGAAAATATGACCATAACCATAATTCATGATGTGATTTCTCATTGGTTTGGTAATCTTCCTGAAGTTTTGCATCTACAATTGGACAACACTTGCCGTGAAAACAAAAATCAGGTTGTTTTTGGATATCTAAACATGCTTGTTGAATTGAGAATTTTTCAAAATGTAAAGGTTGGTTTCCTTCTCGTTGGGCACACTCATGACCATATTAATCAAATGTTCAGTCGTTTTTCAGTCACATTGAGGAGGAAGGAAGTTGGGAGCTTGCCATCACTAATTAAATGTATTAAGAAATCATACATGCCAGAGCCTACTTTTGATGTGTTGGAAGAAACTATTGACATGTGAAGGTTTATTCTGGTCATATGGTGAGGGGAAATGCATTGAACAACTTAATGACATTAGCTTCCAACATCAATTTCGTATAAAAAATTGATGGGAAAACACTAATATGGGGCAGAAGTATTCAAACTACTGCAGAATGGGCTCATCATCAGGTTTGCAATTTTTGAAGTTCATTCCAGATCATCCAATATTTGCATCAAAAATATTGTTATTACAATCAGTTGGTGAATTTCAGAATGCACGCAGACAAAATAGAGATATAAATTATTTCGATTGCTTGGAAGGAAATTAAAAAATGTATTAGATTACATATGAGTACTTTGACATGCTGATTCAGTTGGTGGGAGTCATTTTTCAATAATCAAAGTGATATCATTTCAACAACAACAAATGAAGATATACCTTTGAAAAATCCATTTATTCGGCCACACAATGTGTCGAATGAACATGAGGAAGTAAACATTGTTGAACAGCAACAATCTCAAGGTATTATTAATTCTTCATAGGCAGCAGAAAGAGAGATGTATATTGGTTCTAGAATATCTTGTGCACAACGTGAAGCCATGGAAGACCTTTATAGGGGTTCAATACAGGATATTAAGGAAAGTTGCATGATTGCGGTGCTAGCAGATGGAGATCCCAATGGTAATCCATTCTAGATTGCTAAAGTTATAAAGGTCTTTACAGAAAATGAGGATGTTATAAGTGTTGAATTACATTGGTATGCCACAAATACACACCCATTCAATGGTGTGTATAAGCCAGAGATGGTAGTTGACAAAAAAAATGGCGGAAAGAGAAAAAGAAAGGGTACAAATATAAATCGCCGCTGCATAGACATATCAAAATTGGAGGATGTTGACATAGTTGTTTATGACTTCAATTTACCAAAGAGAGGAACTCTTCACTTCAAGATGATAGAGATTCTGAAAAGGTTGTTACCAGAAGGAACAATGTTGACATGGGAGTCTGCTGAAACCAGTCGTAGATCTAGAAGAATTTTGAAACCTAAAATGTTGGGCATGCATGTGGACTCAGATGGGGCACTAGTTGATGAAAGAGAAGAATACGGAACATCTCATCCGAAGATATGAATTCTGATGATGTGCAAGAACATATGAGTGATTTTGAATAATTTTTTAAGACAGTTTATATAACTGGTGTATGCATCATATCTTCAAATAAAATTAATGTTTTCCATATGGTGTTAAATGAGAAGTTATGAGGCATTTTTATGTTGTTGGATTATATGTCTTAACTATGATAAATTTTCTTGTTTAAAATATCTACAATGCAATATTAAATTAGAGATATAATGCATGTTTTATTCAATATACAAATAATGACTTTTGAATTCATTTAGTGATGTAATTTGTTTCATAATGTCATGGTTTTTTAATTTTATAGTTGAAAAAATTTCAATTTCTTTTGTATCTAGCATGTTAATGTTGAAAACATGTTGAATTTGAATTTATACTTAGGAAAGAAAAATGATATTCTACCAAAAACATTAATGTGTTTTTTTTCTCATAAACAACTTTGTTTGACACATAATGATTTTTTTACTAGCATTGTTAAAAATTTTGAAAATTGACCCTAAAAAAAATTTCATTGTTCCAGTATCATCACTTTGATTTTGAAGCTATATTTTGCACGAAAATTTCATAGTAAATTTTGTAGTCACTTCCATTTTTTAAACATGTTCAAAATTGATGCCTAAAAAATAAAAACATCATTCCAGTATACACACTTTTCGTTTTTAGCACTGTTTTTGATGTTTTTTCAAGGTTTTTTGGCTAGAGTTTCTGTTTTGAGTTTATAGTTCCCGTTTCAAAGTTTACATTGTTTTTTTCTTCTATTAGATTTACATCAATTATTCAGTTGAGATATAACTTACACTGAGAATAATATAATCACATCAGGCCTCCTAGGGCCAACCCAAATCAATTCATAACTGTGTTTGTGAAGTGAATGAAATAAGTCCAAGAGAGTTGTTATCACATCCTGCCATATATAATAACACATCTGTCATAATAACATTGTCACATCTTCCATCCATCATGTGAACATTGTCATCAAAGGTTGTTGTCATAGTTATACTATCATGTCATGAACATTGTCATATCAAGATCCCAGTTACCCATCATTCTTCATATCATTGTCATCATGTATCATTAACAAGGTGACTATCATCATCTAACATAAGCAAGGTCAGTATCAGAAGTCATTCATCAAGGTTACTACCAAGTCATTTATCAGGGTCATTCCCAAGTCATTCACTGTCATATACAACAATGTCAAAGGTACTCCCACATCAAAGGTTACAACCATTACTATCATCACATTGTTATCACATAAGTGCAAAGTCACTGACACAATGTATCGTAAGAGTTATTGTCCTCATGTCACTAATTTGGGAACATTAGCAAAACCATTAACTAGTTAGGTATATTAGGGTCATTTCCTATATTGAATATCTCACTAATGTATCAAAGGTTGTTGTCATACATAGTTACCACCTTATCAGAGTTCATTGTTATATTGATAGACATTATTGACAATACTGGTATATTTTTCTAACATGTTCACACTGCCATAATATAATATTACTGCCAAGATACATTATTAATCAATGTCATGTGATATTGTCCTTATGTAAAGTAAAATACATATGTGAGTCATGGACACTATAGAGAAAAATATACAAATTAGCAAAATACAAGGCATAAGGAAATGAGATTGTGAACCACAGAGAAACCAAGTCACAATAATATGAGTCATAAGTATATATGTATGTCACAGAAAATGTAATGTAATCCACAAGAGATACGAGCCAAACAAATAGATGTGTTAACCACTAAGACTGATTAAAAACCAAAAGCGAGCCATTGTAAATTACTGCAATTCCCCATAGATGTGGATCCCATAAAGAAATATGAACCACTTTGAATAATATGGTCACTGTGTAAGTGAGCCTCGAGGTATCTAAAATGTGAGCCATACATAATGTTAAGTAACTATAAAATATATGACCCATCCATAAAGTCAACCCCCTCTAGAATACACAAACCATACAGTAATTGGTATCACAGGAAAAATGATACAAACCACAAATATATGAATCATAGTTATTGCAAGCCACAGAATCAAGCCATTATATAGTGCAAGGCAAAAAGCAATGAACTGCAAAAAGATTATATCCTTAGAGAAATGCGAGCCTTCAATGCATGAGCAAGCTACAAGGAAGTATGATCCATAGAAAGAAAACAATAGATGCAATTCCTTAAGTATCATGAGTCATACAATAATCTTAATATAAAATTATTTGATGGGAGAAAACAATCCTTCATTAGAGAAGTCGACTTTTCAATCTTGGTGGGAAATTCTTAAATTTGAATTTCACCTAAAATTATATTTAATATATTTTCCAAGAGCCTTAATAATTTATTTCTCCGTGATGATTTTTACCTTATTAATACTTGAATTTTCCTTTGACCATTTCAAATTCTTCTTTGGGGCAAGATGGGATTTCATTGGGGTAGTGTTAAGCCCCTATAATACTAGTGATTCCCCCATTATTGTTGTCATTGTATCCTTTATTGTTATTATTGTGCCCCTATTGTCCCCATATTGTTATTAGTATGCCCTATAGAAACTCACTATTGCTATTTTTGTGCCCTTATGTTATTACTGTTATGTCGACTTGATTATATTGTGACCCCTTAGACTCCTATATATAGAAGGGAGGTTTAGTCATTTGTATCATCTAACGATTGTTCATTTGTGTAATGTAAAGGAGGTTTCCCACTTGAAGAGGCTTATTTCTAAGGCGTTGATCTATCTTTTCTATCTTTTTGTGAGCTAGTTTCATAACATTTGGTATCAGAGCTTTGGATTCTAGTGTTTCATTGCTCCAAACAAGCCATCGTGGCATTTTTGCTATTACTTTTTTCTGGGACGTTTCAGAAGCTAAATAAAAAAACCCATTTGAGTCGAAATCATTTTGAACTTTGGGTCCGAATTTCAGAGCTTGTCTCTCTATATTTGAAGAGATATGATCTGAGGAAAATCATCATAACTTTTTTTTTTAGCATCAAATTAAAATTTTGTAAAAAGTTTCAGAAAGAGGACGACATGTAGTTTCTATGTATCAGTTTCAGATACTAAGGTTGAAACAGTGATACATGGAACGTCATACAATTTCGCTCTACTGAACTAGTCTATAATCAAGTCACCATGGGAGATTTGGCATAAATCTTCCTTGGAAAATCCAATCTTGATCAGACTTGCGGGGTTAGAAAGAGGACTCAAAGGGCTACCATAGGATGAGATTTCAAATAGTTGAGATCCATAGTTACAAAGATATAACATATTCAATATTGAGCTCTTACAAAGTGCAAAGAAAGGTTTGTAGGTTTTTTTTATTTTGCATAAGATTGGTTTGAAAAGTTAGTTTGAAGGAATTCAAAGGGAATAGTGAAGAATTAGTAGCATTAATTAATTCCCTGAAGAAAGAAAATGGAAACACCTAGTAAGAAACCTGAAAGCTCTAGCATGAATCATGAAGAAGAGGAAGAAATGCAACATGATATATCAAAATTACAAGACCAAGTACAACAAATTTCACTCTCACTAAAGGTAAATGAAGCCAAGATGAATGGTGTGGAAGCTAATATGAATGGCATGCAAGTTAAGATGAATGGCATGTGATCTGAATTGGATGCATGAAAATTATTAAGAGTTCTACGACTGTATCAAATCACGACAGACTTCAAAAACTTGTGAAAAAGAGCTATCAGGAAAGACCTCTGGATAGTAGCAATTTGTAGCCAGCAAGGAACAACAAGGACCTCGGTCAAAGTGCGCTAACAACGGCCCATGGAGACTACATAGTGGTGCAAACTAGCAGTTGGGAAGTATGGATTAGAGAACAGAGGCCGTTTCTGATGTGCGATTAGCGCTAATGCTAATCGCGCATCGCTAGGAAAAACCCCTCGAAATGGAAAGGCCCCGAGTGCTTGGTCACAAGGGAAGCTGAAAACCATGGGAAAAGCACTAAAGTGAAAGGCAGATCCCATGCTCCAAAACTGGTGGAATATCATAGGTGTTTTTGGCAGTAAGTAGAATTGTCAGGAGACCCACCAATGCCATACAACAAATGACGTGTGTCCAACGAATGAGAGAGAAAAATGCATCTCATCGTAGGCTAACGTCTGAGCAAGTCAACCGCGCGATAAGAGCGAACACCATAGGATTTGGGGGCTCGAGATCTAACAATGGATATTGTGCCCGATGGGGAATCGAATTCGTAGGGAGAAATAAGCGACAACATATAAAAGTCTGAAGTCTGATTTGACCACTAAGTTGGTGGATGAATCATTACACAGAGTAACCGAAATACCAAACCGTTTGAGGAAAAGCTAGCATAGTTTGTAAGAGGACAAGTGGCCACTTCCCTGTGAGACACTACACAATGGCGATGATGCGAAGGTAGGGAATTCCAAGCGAATAGCAGCAGGCGATCCGAAGGGGCAGAAGAGGAAACGAACAATCATGAGACAAATTGGCTTTAAGCCATGAATAGACGAAGAACAAAAAGAGGCGAGATAGAAGAGAAGATAGAAGAGACAGAGAAGCAGATAACAAAGAGTCAAGCTAACCTACAGAGCTAAGGCAGCATCAATCAAACATAACCAGGCTTGAGAGGTTCAAGCAATCCCTGTGAGGATATCTGTTGGGAATTGAGTACCATGTTGGACTCATCCCATTAAGACCAGTGAGGTCGAAGACTTGGTAAGAGAGAGTTTGTGTACTCTAGTGGCTTGGGGAATACAAGAACCAACCTACTAAGCATCATCTGCTTTAGGAGACTCAACTTGAGCTCCTCATTGTAAACACGTTGTTTTAAAAACACAATAAAAGAAGGCCACCACTGAAAGCTGGACCAGAGATGTAGCCCAAGAGGATTGGGTGAACTCCTTATTAATTTGTTGTGTTCTTGTATTTTCTTACTGTGTTTCTCTTATTTTTTTCCAGTGTCTGTGTATTTTGCAATCTTATCGATCCGTTGCCTAAGATAACATAGACACACACCAGCACATGAGTCTGCAATACCTTCATTCATTAATTAAGTAACTAAAATATATCACGAGTGATTTTTAGATCAAGTGGTATCAGAGCTTTAGGCTGTCAAGGTTAGACAAGCTTGTGTTGGATTTAGCTGTTGAATGCTAACTAGATCAAAGCTCAAATTAGGAGAAGGAGAGTTGGTTGAAACTAATCCTGAAATTGGGAGAGTCTATCCTCAGAAGACCATGTCAGAAGAAGGCTCTATGGGGCCAACCCTCAATTCATAGATAGTTTCCTAGCCAGAAGGTCCATGGTAGAGGAAATGTATAAGGACTTTAGAAAACATAAGGATCAAGATTCATTAGGCTCCAAACAAAACAAAGGAGAAGATGAGTCTCTCCTCCATGACCACTCAAAAGGAAAAGGGAAAGAAGAAAGCTTTCTCACACCTCCTAATATCCTTGAACATAAAAAGAAGACATCTTTGATTAAACTAGATGTTAAATTTGATTTACCTATATATGATGGAGAGTTGAATGCAGAAAATCTAGACAATTGGATTAGACAAATTGATGTTTATTGCAAAGTGCAGAGTATCGATTCAGACAAGAGAAAGATTCAACTGGCAAGCCTACACCTTGGAGGCACTGCCTTGGTTTGGTGGGAAGGCAAGACCCAAGCTGACATGAAGAGACATGGTAAGACCATTTCTGTCTAGAGTGAATTTGTTTCTGCAATCAAAAAGTAGTTCTATCCATTGGCCTACATGCCGCAAGCCATGATGAGCTGGAAAACTCTTCGACAGTTGAAAGGGAAAAGTGTACAAGGTTACACCCAAGAATTTAGAAAGAGAGCATTGATTCTAGGAATCTCATTAGACTCACCTGAGACTCTATTGAAGTACATCGGTGGTCTACACAGCTACATGAGGCACACTATCCTCATGTTTAATCCCACTAGTATAAATACAGGTATTTGTACAAGCTACTCATCTAGAAGCTAGAGGAAAGAATGGAAGTCCAAAAGTTGGGGGATCATCCCAACCCACTGCAAGCAAGAATAAGGAGAAAAGAAAGCAGAAATGGAAAGCAAGGAAGGCTAACATTGCACAGAAAAGCAAGTCTTCATGCACTCACTGTAAGAAGGATGGGCATGATGATGAGCACTGTTGGATTTTGCATCCAGAGCTGAGACCTAAGAAATTCGAGGGCAAGAAGAAGAAGACTATTGTATCTATTCAGAAAGATTTGGAGTCAGACTTAGGAGATGAAACAACTATTGCAGACACAAGTATAAGAGGTAAGAATTCTAAAGCATCTACTAGTAATTATGCACAATCTACTGTTGATGAAGAAAATGAGATAAAAAGACATGAGATTTTTCATATTCGAGTTATTTCCAAAAATCAAAAGATTGATACTTTGTTTGATAGTGGCTCACAAGTAAATTTAATTTCTGAAGCAATTGTAAAGATGTTGGGATTAGTGACTACACCTCACAATAAACCATACTCATTAGGATGGTTAAATGATAAAGCACAACTACAAATGACTAGACAACGCAAACTCAAGTTTTCTTTTGGGTCAGCATTTGTAGATGAGGTTGAGTTAGACATAATTCCTTTGGATATATGTGGAATTATTTTACGAAGTCCTTAGTTGTATGATAGAAAAGCTATCTTCTATAGAGCTTAGAACAAGTATCTACTTGTTAAAGATGGAATCGAATACTTTGTAAGAGCTCATAAGCTCAAGAATCATTATACTCTCATAAACTTAGGGTAGATGAAACGAATGATAAATTCATGCAAACAATTCTTACTGATGGTTGTAAAAGAAAATAAACCTGATAAAACCAATGTATTGAGGGCTGTAATGCTAAACAACAAGCTAATTTGGAAAAGGTTGTTTCAGAGTATGATATCTTGTTTCAAGAACCTAAAGGTATGCCACCCAAAAAGGAAATAGTGCATGATATTATTTTGCAGCAAGATGCTCCATTGCCTAACATTGGAATGTACAGGTTGTCTGCTTTAGGGAACACAGAAATCAAGAAGCATGTGCAGGAGTTCCTCGAGAAGGGGTTCATCAGACCTAGCACATCACCATGTGGGTCACCAATTGTTTTGGTGAGAAAGAAAGATGGTTCATGGATAATGTTCATTGGTTACCGAGCACTGAATAAGATAACAATCAAAAATCGTTATCCCCTTCCTCGCGTAGATGATATTTTAGATCAATTGAAAGAAGTTGTTTATTTTTCCAAGCTAGACTTGCATAGTGGATATCATCAGGTCAGAGTGGCAGAACAAGATGCATGGAAGACTACTTTCAAGACAAAGCAGGGATTATACGAGTGGTTGGTTATGCCTTTTGGCTTAACTAATTCTCCTTCTACTTTCATGAGATTAATGAATGATGTACTCAGACCTTTTCTTGATGATTTTGTTATTGTGTATTTGGATGACATTATGATATTTAGAAAAACATGGGAAGAACATTTAAAGCATGTTAAGCAGACACTAGATGTTTTGAAAAGAGAAAAACTTTATGTTAAACTCTCAAAATGTGAATTTGGCAAAACATTTCTGAATTATTTGGGATACATAGTGGGGGTGGTGAATTGAAGATAGATCCCTCTAAAGTGGTAGTCATTGTGAATCGGCCTAAACCCAAATTTGCTATAGAAGTTAGAAGCTTCTTAGGAGTAGCACAATATCGGAGAAAGTTCATTTCTAACTTTTCCTTAATTGCAGCTCCCTTACATGCTTTAATAGGATTGAACAATGTGTTACAGTAGGGAGGCAAACAACAAAAAGCCTTCAACACCTTGAAAAAAAAGATTAGAACAACACCTGTACTAGCACTGCCTGATCTTCAAAGACCATTTGAGATCCAAATGGATGCCAGTGACTATGACATGGGAGCAGTGTTGACATAGCATGGTAAACGCATATGTTATCATTTTGAGACATTTAATTTTGCAGTAGTTAACTATCCTATGTATGATAAAGAATTGTATGCATTAGTACAGAGTGTGAAAAAGTGGAAACATTACTTAATGGGCAAAGAGATAGTAATACATACTGATCATCAACCACTTCAATATCTACACTCCCAAACTAAGTTGCAGCAATCAAGGCACTATTGATGGATGGGTTTTCTACAATAGTTTCATTTAGTCATTAGATATAAAAAGGGCATACACAATAAAGTTGTAGATATGTTATCTAGACCCATTATAAACACATCTACTATACTTAAGCATAATTTTGTGTTACATGAGAGCTACATTGAACAATATGCTCAAGATATAGACTTTAAAGATGTATATGCAACTTTAAGTCAAGGCAAATGAGTAGAAGAATTGGATTGTCATATAAAGGACCGACTCCTATATCATTGTGGGAAGCTATGCATTCCACAAACTGAAAGAGTAAAGATAATTCAAGAAGAACACACTTCTCTAATATCAGGTCACTTTGGGGTAAGTAAAACAGTTGCACAGCTACAAAGATTTTTTTTATTGGCCAAAAATGAATGAGACAATTTCTAGATATGTAAGAGGGTGTACTATGTGTGCTAGAAGCAAGCCCAGCAATAGAAAACTAGGGTTGTACACTCCATTACCAGTTCCTTCTCACCCTTGGGAAAGTGTTTCCATGAATTTTGTTGGAGGACTGCCTAAATCTAGGAAGGGTCATGACTATCTATATGTTGTTGTGGATAGGTTCAGCAAAATGTGTATTTTGATACCTTGTAATAAACATATTACAGCTGAACAAACTGCAAAACTATTCTTTCAACATGTATGGGTTCATTTTGGAATACCCACTTCCATTGTATCTGATCGAGATACCCAATTTGTGGGGAATTTTTGGTCAAGTCTATGAGAACTAATGGACACCAAACTGAAGAAAAGCACAACTTTTCATCCACAAACCAATGGCTAGAACGAAGTAGTCAACAGGACATTGATCCAGTTGCTTAGGGGATATTGTAGAAAACATCCTAAGCTTTGGAATGAACATTTGTGTTACGTGCAGCATGCTTACAACCGAGCAAAACATTCTTCTACATAGAGATCTCCTTTTAAGACCTATTTTGGTTACACACCAAGGTCTCCTTTGGATTTTGTCTTGGTAAAGACACCACAATTGAGGGATACAGTGATGTGCATAGGGCAACTATCTTCATTGAACAGATCCAAGAGATCCACCAGGAAGTACAGGAACAGCTGGAAAAGAGCCAAGCCAAATACAAGGCAAGGCATGACAAGCATTGGATGGAGCATAGTTTCCAAGTTGGAGACCAAGTCTAGCTGTATATCAACAAGGACAGAATGCAAGGTGAAGGTAAAAAGTTAAAGCCTATCAGGTATGGACCTTTCAAGATACTTGAGAAAATTGGTGAGAATGCTTTTTTCCTTGATATACTAGCTTACATGCACATCTACTCAGTTGTAAATGCAGATTGCTTGAGACTATTTGAACCTTCACTAATTGAGGATCCCGAAGAGCAGTGTCAATTGCCTTCTACTGATGACCTGTTACCTGAATATCTTAATGAATTGCAGGAAGACACAGTTCTGGACAGGAAGGTGAGAATGACATGCAAGGGATATGTTGAGTACCTCATAATTGGGCTCAAGGGTTCAAAGCCGAGAAATGTGTTATCACTCAGGTTGTCCCTAAGCTCCTGAAGGGATAAGGCCGAGGTAACCACAAACCAATCTTTGGATTGCACGTTCTAGCCCACCTGCAATCAGAGAGGGCTCTCTCTTAATTATTTAGCTTTGTTGATGATGATTTTAGGCTAGCTATTGGGTTCAGTGGGTTTTGTTTAAGTTTGGATGGAGTTTGAATGGAAAGAAGTTGCATTCAAGCAAAGAGGCACACATAAGGTGATAAGTTTCAAACCATTGGGCATGGAGTCATGGATTAAGGCTTGTTGTTGCGTTTTCTTGGTCACAAGAGGATTATAGAGCAGGATAGCTACACATGGAACAATACCAATTGCTAAAAAGATGGGATGAAAGTCAGAGATGAAAGGCAATTAAGAATCTTTCATCAGTTAACAGAGAAGGGAGGTGAATGAATGGTTATCTAGGAGAAGTTAAGAATTCCTAAACTAACATTCATATGTGAAAGAAACAGTGTAAACATGATCATTTAAGTATGCATATTCATAACTATTCCTGATGAAAACATGTAGAAATCATAGAAACTAAGCATAGGGTGTTGCCAAGGAAATCCTAAACTATTCTTCCTTTCTGTAATTTTAGATAGTGAAACATAGATGATAAAACAAACATAAAAAAAACTAAACAGAGTTAAGGAACACTTATTGAACCGTGTAGAAGCACAGGAATTCCATAGTCACTCTTCAGCCAATTAAACACAGTACAAAGTTCATTCTCCAAGCTCTTAAGCAATCTTTGATTATAGAAATTATCACATATACAGTGTGAGTCTCTGCTCAAGCGAAACAACAAACCAACAAAGACCAACCCTCATTACATTTTTCAGGGTGGTATATATAGGTAAAATATCTAAAAGTATTTATTACAACTGACCTAAACAGGTCTGTGGGAAAGCTTTTAAACCTAAAACTTGTGCTAGAATTAAATGCAAGTAAATATCCTCTAGGCTGTGTCAGAGGCAGCTGGATCAAAAATGAATTAATATGGTGTCTCTGGTGACCTGGTGTAGTGGTTCTGTATTAACTGTGCTTTGAGTTCTGGTCCACTGATCTTATGTGAGTTTTAATGTGCAGTCATTTATGCTGGTGAGCTTTGAATGTTTCCTTAACTGCTTCTTGACTTTCAAGGTTTTCTTTTAATGTTTCATTCACCTCGAGCCCTGAGAAGATTTTCGCTGATACACTTCGCCGCAACATTGATACTCTTTGACATGGTTTTTGGCTTCACATCTGCTCTGATACTCTTTAAAATTTGAATCGGGTCTCTCTCTTTCTTTTGATACGCTAAAACTCACAAAATCGGGCCTTTCCTGCCTTTTTCGGTGCAAAAATGGCTGAGGAATCAAAAGATTCCCTAAAGATTCCCCATTTTAGCCCATTTCCCATAGCGATGCGCGATTAGCGCTAATCGCGCATCGAAAACTGCCCATGTTTCTGTTGTGCCCTACAACAACCCCCCATTTCATATCATTAAAATTCCAAAACTATAATGTGAAATGGGTCCCTTTTTTTAATTTTTGTTTCAAATTGGTATCAATTTAAAGTTCTATTTCACAAAAGGCTTTTTTAATAAAACCAATCAAAAACCCCCCAATATAAAACGATTTATCTTTATCATTGCGATAAAGCGATCGTGAGATCGCATATTGCAATGACAAAGAAAACACAATCTAAGGGACATGTTAGTTTTCGCCGATGCAAAATCACTATCGAATATCGGAAAAGCATAAAGTAACACGAGTAATGATCCTTGTTGCAATGTGATGCGAAATCGGCAATCGGCAATCGGCGATAATGTCTAAAACACAATTAAGCTTCCCTTCGTCCGATGCTATCCGATATAGCTATCGGCGATCGGTGACTCACCATGCCCTCATCCTAAGCGGCCCTACCAGCTATGCCTGACGCGATGCGATATCGGATATCGGTGATCGGGGATTCCAAGCAAAACCAATGCAATAGCTTAGCATTTCCTCGATGTCCGATTACGTAAAGGGTAAATGGCACAGTTCTCAAAGTAACAATCATAAAGGCAATTTGACATGATTTATTCGTAATTAAGGCCATATCCTTTGGAAAAGCCGCTCATCCGCATTCAAACTGCCAAATCACCCTAAGTATGCTTCAAATAAATCATTCAGCCATTAATTGAAACAATTGTAATTAATGAGACTGACAGGCCGTAACGACCATTTAATAAGAAAAGCAGGCTTGAAGCCTATCCACGTATTTGATCTTAAGGCCACCTTAAGTCGATTAATTACTATGAATGTTCCACGATATATATATATATTTCATTCTGTTCGATTCATGATATTGTTGCATGTGTTGCGCTTATCTTTCACTCTGCGTAGAATTCTTCCATAGAAACAGAAGAAAGTGGAATGGGAAAGAAATCCAAGAAGACTACAATGCCTACTGCTTCGCTAGCCGTAGGGCTAGCTGTCACTGATCCAACTGGAAAGAACAAAGGGCTGATGTCAGATACAACATGCTTAGGACTCACCAGGACCACTTGGCAAAGGACTTATAATTTGATTGAAGTGGAAGGGCCAATGGTGACCGAAGTAGATATTTTATGTGATAATACCAGCAAATCTGATGCCAATTTAAAGGACTTGGCTGACTCCTTCCTACACAGAATAGCGGCTCAGGAGCAGGTTCTTCCTTACACAGATGTGGTAAGGTGGGCAATCCAAGAGCTCCCAATTATCAATAGACTGTTTGAAAATGCGGACGGGAGGGTTTTCAGTTCGTTTCGAGCCGAAGACCTAAGGCTAATGTATCACCTGCCTCAAGAAGAAAAGAAATATAATGCTGCATTTTTGGAGAAGTTTTGAGCAGAGAACGAGACCAAGTCTGAACCAATTCGAGGCTGGAGACAGAATCCAGCAAAACACAAGCATGAAACCTCGGGTAAGTACTCAGTTGACTCCCTGTGTTCTAATTACTTTTATGCTGGAATTATGATGTGTAGGCTATGGGGATTGCATGACTCTGCTAATTTCACCATAGAAATGGTTCCCCTAATAGAGGCAGCATGTAGTGGAGAAATCATGGATTGGGCGGTTATATTATCTGACAAGTTAGCCAAAGCCATTCTTGACTTCAGGTCTGACTATCATGTCACAAAGAGGGTTATTCCACCATTTTATTATAGTGCCTGTATTATGGATGTGTTGTGTTTTAATTCTGAGTTTCCTGTGCTGGGATGGAGGCGGACATCGCAAGACCCCACACCCATTCACATATATCATCGAAAACTATGGAAGACTAGTTATAAGCACCACCTGTACCAAATCTACAACGGTTTTATGTTGCCAATTCATTATTCAATTTTTAATAATCCTGCCCCAAAAATTTCCGAGCAAGCAGGGGTAGATTTGACTGCAGTAGCAAGTTGGTTTGGGGAGGAGAAATTCACCTACATCAGATTTTTTGGCAGTCAGGCTAAGCCACATGTGCTACCACTTTATATCCCCGATAAGCTGACTTGCCAGGGAGGAAGCTATCAAATCAAGTGTTGAAGGGTTACCCCAGACCTGAAAAGAGCTAAAAAACAATGTTTGGCCTTCTTTTCCATTACGAATTGGAGTATATACCCTGCATGATATCAAGCATGCAGAGAAGGAAGCCGGGAAAATGACTTTGCTCACTCTGGCTACTCTGCCAAGGAGGCAGTATGATCCAAGAAAGATCGCTTACAATGCGCTCGACCAAGCCAAATTGGCCAAGGTCGAGCACAAAGAAGACAAATTCGAAGATTTTTTCGCGTCAGCCGAATCATTGTATCAACTCAAGTCGCTTGCCAGAAATGTTTATAATGCTGAAGAGCTAATTGAGTTTAACAGAATTAGAGAACAGAGGTTGCAAACTCTGCCTCTAGACCTGTTAGCAACTGTTCTGACAACAACCAGGTCAAGCGAGTCTGAGCAGGGAAATAATACACCACCTCCTACTACATCAAAACAGTAGGAGGAAACGCATAGCCAGAGGCAGGAGGTGACTCAGGAAAATGTGCAGCGACAAGAAGAAACCCAAGCAAAGACTCAAGAAGAGAGCATCTCTAAGGATAACCATGATCCATTAGTTGATCCGAATTTTCTCCAGCAATGGAATCAATTCAGTACAATCATCAATAACTTAGAGTGCTCGAAAGAGGATGAGGTTTCAAAAGAAGGTGTTACACAGGAAGTGACATCGAAACCGGTTTCAAGTGAAACCAGCGGCCTACCCAAAACAAAAGAACTGGAGATAATTCCTAAAGATCCAACGGGAGAGATCGTTTTGCAAATTGAAGAGATCCCCCCTTTAGATGTATTTTACAGCCCCAAGCATAAAGTCGTCGTAAAGCGACAGAGGAAAAGGAGAAGAACTGATCAACCTTCCCCATTCCCTGAATTAACAGTAACGGGCAATGTTGTATGGAAAGAGGAATTCAACCCCTCCGATGACTTAACCAAGCTATCACAGTTCGCTGGAGCATATTCGGCGGCGACTATTGATAAAGCATCGGAGGTGAGCAATTTTTTAAAAGCCAAGGATCAGGATATCTCTTCACTATAGGCGAG
Source organism: Pinus taeda (assembly GCA_000404065.3). Lineage (NCBI taxonomy): Eukaryota > Viridiplantae > Streptophyta > Pinopsida > Pinales > Pinaceae > Pinus > Pinus taeda. The sequence continues at coordinate 9,016 of APFE030494303.1, read as the reverse complement.
ACTATCATAAGTTCAGCAGAGGGCAGAGCAGGCGGAGAAAGAATTTCTAGTACAGCAGCAGAACAATAACCAGCTAACCAAGCAATTACAAGAGAAAAAGCAGAGAATTGATGAAGGCGCAATACAAAGGCAAAAGGAGCTATCAGCAGCACTGGAGCAGTTAAGAATATCAACTGAGGGAACAATGAAAGCGAAAGATGAACAAATCGCTCAATTGACCACTCAAATTGAGCAAACGAAAAAGCTCCCTCAGATAGATGAGTTCAAAGCAGAAGTGCTCCAGCTAAATAAGGGATTGATTAATCAGGTTAAGCTATTATGTCAACACATTATACGAGCAGAACCATTGTGCGAATTGGCAACGTCTATAAGTGAAAAGGTAGACAAAGCAAGGACCGACTTGGATCAGGCCGAAGAAACACTGACAAACTTTATAGAATGGCAGGATTCAGATGTAGGCCGGGCAGCTAATCTACCAAGAATTCTGGAATCGCACAAAGAGATATTATTCACAGAATGGAAATCACAACTAATGAAAGCAGAAAGAGAAACTTCCAGATGCAAGACAATCAGTGGAAATTTGGTTGAATTAGTGAATAATACATTGTATTTATCTAACATAATTTCCCAATGCACTCCAGGTCAATTAACAACAGCAAATATATTGGAGCACTCATGCTATCCGGAGCTGGAGAAAAGCGCAAGATTGATCGCTAGAATCAACAATCTGACGTGGGATGCTTATTGGTTCTTCTTAATCAAACCATACAGCCAAAGAGCCGTCTTGAAGTGCCTAACCGATACTGTCGGTTATATTATACCCGACATTCAGGATGCCACATTCGCCGCCCAATTCAGTTTACGCCTCAACAAATCGCCAGAAGTAGAACCAATGCTCGCGATAAGCCAGCTAAGGTTTAAGGGCAGACAACCTGAGGCATGACTCACTTCACCGACTGCCAGATCGCCCCTGAAAGATAGACCACATTTACTGATACCAATCTAGTAGGATTTTGTTTCATATATCTTTTTAGCTTAGTAGTATTTATAGACCCTTTCATGCATTTAGAAAAGGTCGTAAAATTTTTGTATATGACTTAAACCCTGAAGCTGCACTATTGTACTTCAGGGATATTCTTTTATGAAACTTGACCAATTATTCTGAATTTGATGAGGAAGGCTTTTATGAAAATGTGCACTATTGTCATTGTTTGAAAGCATTTCTGTGTTGAAGAAGGAACTTTGAATAGCGATTGACATTTCGGATCGATCTACAGCTCACATGGTACTATTATCTGCATCTGTATTCATTTTCGTTATATGAATTCTTGTTGAAATCGCTCTTGCTATTATCGCTTATATATATATATGTGTGTGTGTGTGTGTGTGTGTGTGTGTGTGTGTGTGTGTTTTTCACAGCATTCCTTATGCATTCCACTATTGGTTGTTTATCGTATGCTTCCCTTTCAGACGTATATATGTATCGATGATATAAACAGTGAATGTAGTAATTTGTATTTATCGCTTCATTGTAACTATTCATGTGAAGCAATCTTTGAATGATTGAACATCTTTTATTTATTTTACAGAGTCATCTATATGCCTGATAAATAGATAAAGATTATTTAACGCTATATTCTGAATGAATAAGTCGTTCCCAGGATTAGTATTAGTTTCCCTATTTTTGTCAATAGAATAAGCTAATCACCTATCATTTAAGCAATCTATTCATCACCCATCCATCCCTTTTATTTCATTATCAGGAAATTGGTCCCGTTATCTCCAGTCGGAGCCACCATTCCAAATGGAAAAGGAGCTGTACCAAGGTCCAGACCGGGTGGTTATCCCCGATGTTGTGGCAACGATTTCCGAGGCCTCAACATTTCTGGTGCTAGAAGGAGGGCCACTCGCTATGAATGGCGAGTAAGCCAACACCTACAAACCATTCAAAGAGTAACTCACCCTCCACCTCTCCTCGAATATCCCGTTCGCATTCTGAATCTCAGTATCCAGACGAGACAAGAGGAATCAACCCACTACTGCTCAATTACATCATACTTCAGAACACTTAAGTCCGAAGTCCCCTGAAGTTCAATCCATCATCCAGAAACTTCAAGGCTTCTCGATTTCCCCTCCTAGATCTGAAGTATCACAAGGTAGTCACACTTCGCAATTTCGCTTACCCCCTCATCTTACCAGACTCCAAAGCAAAAATCTAGGTATTGAGCCACCTAAATTTCCTTTACCTGAAAGGAAAAGGATCAAAAAGACCACTGAAGGTTCTGGTAGCGAAACCCTTTCCCCATCATCTTCCATTTCATCTTCACCTGTGCGAAGTCATACACCCACTTCACCACTTCATATAGTTGTTCACCAAGGGACTTCATCTCAAGCATCACAATCTTTTCAGTCTGTACTTCTGCCTCCACCTCAAGCACCTGGAACACCACAAGCGATCGTCGGTAATCCTAAAATGGCCCAAAGACCATGGAGAAGTCCTGGTGCGGTTACCATGCCTGCACCTTTACATCCATTACCCGATTACCCCGAAAAATGGTTACCCAAATTCAATCCAGATGTTGGAACTTCTGCAAAAGAACATATTAACAATTTTATGCTTTCAGTCAATCTAAAGGGAGTCACTGAAGAAGATGTGGTAGTAAGATTTTTTCCCTATTCACTACAAGGATTTGCAGGGTCTTGGTATTTTTCCTTACCTTTTGGATCCATCACAAGTTGGAATATCTTCCAGGAACAGTTTCTCACCAAATACGGTGATGACAGATCCTTAGCTACACTTGTCCATGATCTTTCAAATTTAAGGATCGAATCAAGAGAACCCATCAAAGAGTTCAACTCCAGATTTAACAAACTCTTGAACAAGATCCCCATTGATGATAAGCCAAGTGAACAAGTTAGAAGTGAGTGGTATATCACTGCTTTGCCTTCAAACATTGCCATATTTGTTGATAGGGCCAAACAGCCCACATTAGCCGAAAACATGAAGGAAGCACTCGCTGTAGAAAAAAGTGTAATCGCCTTAGAAAAGAAAACTATCTTGGAAGAAAGAAAACCTAAAAAAGTGTCCTTTAAAGACTACTCTAAGAAAAAGAACACTAAGGATCCATATGACATGGAGGGCCTTCAAAAAGTCCTTAAAACTATGTCGAACGAAATGGTTGAGATCAAGAAACAAGTATCAGAATCCTCAATGAAGAAACCATATAGGAATTTCAAGAAACCCGAGTCCAAACCTCCTAATGTTATATCATATGCAGACTTGGATCCTGAGGAAGAAACAGTTATACCATCCAAAGGAGAAGAAGAGGAAGTAGTTGAATGTCACGGAATGTGGGACTTTATACTCCCTAATTCCGATATTGATGCCGAACAAGAAGCCTTTCCTGTCACTACAAGGAGTAAAGGTACTCCCGAACTTGTTCAAGCTAATCCTAAGAAAAGGAGTGCTGGAACCAATACTGTAAAGGAAAAGGTACCCGTTAGAAAGCCAGCCGCAACAGTATCTAACAATCAGCCATCATCTTCTACTACACCTTCACCATCTAAAACTTTGGTAGTTTCTGATTCGATGGATTACAACATTGTCGGTGACATGAAGAAAACTAAGGCAAAAATCACCATGTTTGAACTTAGTAAATTAAAACATCAGCAAAAATTACTACTCAAAGAATTTAACGTTGTCCCTTCTTCACCTCTTCCCACCACTAAAGCTGCAAGTGACTCAGGACAACCCCCTGTTGGTAGAGTTGAGGCAACCGACAC
>APFE030494298.1:19772-36244 GCA_000404065.3 Pinus taeda | reverse complement strand
TCGTAGTCCTCGGAGAGATCTTTCCAACGGGCTATCATGCGCGTCAAACGGAGATAAGACGACCAATTCGCGACCCCGGGAAGTTGATGTACCAACTTACCCAAAAACGGGGCCCACAATTTGGCGTTTCATCTTCCAGGGTTAGGTTTTGGAATGTGAAGGGTTTTTCCATTGTTTCTCAACAATAAATAGGCCTTCGAGCCTCATTGTAACACAGTTCAGAGGCATGTAGCCACACATCTCTTCTCAGAGATAAGCTACCATCGCCCTAGCTGGTTTATTTCTATTTCCGGTTGTAAGCATATTTCAGTATTTTCCATTAATGAAATGAAGTATTATTTCCGCTGCATCTTTGTGTATATGGTTATCTCTGTATTTTATTGCGTCCCTGTTTAAATCTGGATCATCTTATTAATGGACGCTGATATTTTTCCTCTATCCCTCTCATCAAGAGGTGTAGGATTGATCTAAAGATCATCCGATTCTGATAAGTATTCATGGAGATACGAATTTATTTGTGTTATGGGACAATTCGTCAAAGGTCGGCCAACAACCAAATCAGCCCCACTTGTGCTCAACGTTTTACTATAAATAGAGGTGACCTTCAAGTCATTTCAACACACTTGGGATATCTTCCTCTCTACTTGTCTTTGGGTTTTAGTAGGAGGAGAGATCCTAAGGGATAACGCTGCCCTAATCCAGAGGGCAGAAGCCAAATGACCGAGAACTGTCAGAACAGGTGGGAAAGATGACGCAGAGGGTAGAAGCCAGAACTGCCGGAACAGCCGGAATTGCCAGAACAACCGGAATTGCCGAAACAACCAAATTGTCAAAACTGTCGGACCAACCGGAATTGCCGGGACTACCGGAACTGTCGGGAATTGCCAAAATTGTTGGAATTGTGGGGAACTGCCGAGAATAGCCGAAACTGCCGAAACTGCCTGAAAACGCTGATGCAGAGGGCAAAAGCTGGAACTGCCGAGAAAAGTCGAAAATTGTTGGAACTGCCAGAATTGTTGGAACTGTTGGAACTGCCGAGAAAAGTCGAAAATTGTTGGAACTGTCGGAATTGCTGGAATTGTTGGAACTGTCGGAATTGTTGGAATTGCCGAGAACGGCAGGAACTGTCGGAACTACCAAGAACAACCATAATTGCCGGAACTATTGGAATAGGTGGGAAATATGTGACGTAGACAGCAAAAGTCGGAACTGTCGGGAACAGTCGGAATTGTCAGAACTGTCGGGAACAGCCAGAATTGTCAGAACTGCAAGAATTGTCGGAACTGTCGGGAACAGTCGGAATTGTTGGAACTACCGAAAACTGTCGGAACTGCCAGAATAGCCAAAGCATCTATCTCCGAAGGAGAGCAACATGCTAGGGACAACTAACTAACATTGGGACAATTGTATGGTACTTTGCAACAAATACACCAAGCATGCAATGTTACAGCTAGCATGCAAGGGACAACTAGCATGCAACAGTAAGCATGCTAGGGACAACAAGCAAGCAAGATGCAGCCAACACATAGGTCAGTATGGCAACATGGTGCAACAATAGCACATAATGCAATACAGTGATGGGTACAATCATGATTAATGAAGCGTGATGAGATGCAACATAGTGATGATGGGTGCAGCATGGTGCAGCGCGGTGAGGTGTAGCATGATGACGAAATCAGCACAACAATAGGTGAAGGAGTCACCTTGGAGAATCAGTTGAAGACATGCTTCAACTGATCTCATGTATCATCTTAGAGATGATCTATGCTCTTATCTAGATAATTCAAAGTGTTGACTTCTATTGTAAATGTACTATCTCTCTCTCTTTGCTGAACTATTGAAGAACATATAAGAAGAATTGATCAAGGGTTTCCCCACATTGGGGTTTGTCCCTGGCTAGCGCCACATCTTGTGTCCTCTTGTCTTGGCTTGTTTTCTGCGATTTATGTTTATGTTCTATCTGCAGTTTACTTTAATGCGGATGTGATTGCTAATCTGAAAAAGATATTAAGCTAACTATGAAAATTGAAATAAATTGCACTAAGCATAGAGCATACCTAAAATTAATAGTGTCGAACTTGTTTGAGGTTTTCAAATCCAAATGAATTCGAATTGCTTTTTTTATAGCCTTTAGTGTTGAAGGAAATGTATCTAGGTTCGATCTTCATAAATGTTGTTTTGATATCTGTATTTATTCAAGAAAAGAGATTATTTTTCTTATTTATCAGAGTTTCTTGCTCATTGAAAATAGATCAAGCACATTTTGAAGTGCTTTTAGAAATTCAAAGTCAAAATGTAATTATGATGAGACCCTTTGAGGGCATGTTACATCATGTATTTCAATGTACAAGGTCATGGGAACACCTCCAAGTCAAGTCAAACCCTCTCCTAGCATCAACAAAGTTTCCACGCAACCAAATAATGAATAAAAGATGAACTATAGTGAAACTGTCAAGTCAGCCTAATGGATAGTCAAGTAGACTTGAAGAGGAGGAACATACCTCTATTTATAGAGGTTGTCCACTCCTCAAAAGGATAACGCACTCCTCTGAAATCAACGAGGGTACAAGAAAAAAAAGGGCGCCAAAAGGACAAGAAGAAGACCTTGAGGCAGCGAAGAAAGGAAGGATAAAATTGAAGGATTAAAAGGCTAGCCACAGGCACACATGTGAATAAAGGAGAACAGTCTTTGCGGATGTGACAGCAAAAAAGTAAGTTCACTATACCTCATTGTTCTGGGTGCAAACTAGACTTGCAAGGCCTCTCTCTCAAGCGTTGAAGGAAGGTAAGCCAGCAAAGGGTAGAAGACAAGTCTCACATGGTTTAGTGAAGAGAATCTCCCACATGTGCAAAGAATTAGGGCTACATTACAGTAGTCCTAAGTTTCTCTATATTGTCTAGAGAAAAAGATTTGGATGGGAGGCTAAAAGGTCATCATCGGAAGATAGAAAGACTCCAACTTCCGAGAAGGAAGAAAAGATCAAATACCATCCTAGAACACACAATCTAAGGTCTCTACAGTGGTGTTGAAGCCCCGAAAATCGGGTCTACAACAAGGGGGATACCCACCCGGTCCGGACCTTGGTTAGCAGCGCCTTTTCCGTTTGGTATAATGGGTCCGACAGGGGATATGGAACCAGTTTCCCAATTTATGTGTGTGTGTGTGTGTGTTGAGAATTGAAATTTTCTTCCTAATAATTTCTAAGTAAAATGCTTTTATTCTAAATCTAATTTATCAACATGCAATTCTATTCTAATGAATAGAAATATCTAATTCTAAAAACTAACCCGGGATTTAATCTTTCAGTAATGCGATCTAAAATAATTTCTAATGACAATTGGTAATAACGATCATTCAATTGCTATGAGAAAAGAATTCAATAAAGATAAACCGTTTCGTATAAAATTTTAGATGAAACAATTGTGAAAAACATATTGCATAATAGGTCACTCATATATTAAGCATAAATAGAATAGCTATCACAAGTGCCAAATGATAACTCAAGCATTCAAGCATTCATATATAAATAACTGAACATGAATATCACCTTAACGCATAAGTAACAATCGTTAAGAGATAAAAGTACCATTTATAACAAGTTCTACTCATGAGCTTCAGCAATAATGATTTATCTCTTCTTAACTCAACATCTACTAAGAGTACAAAAGTGCAATTTCAGTAGTATATATTAAACACAGATATCAATAAATCTTGTTCCATTCATTCATCAAAACCTCCTCAGAGGGTGCAAAAGTGCATGTTCTGAGGACAAGTTTTTGACAAATTTCAGGACCCTTCTCTAAATGCATGAGAAGGGTTAAAATACTACTAGCTAAATCTAAAAATAGTTTATTACAAAAGTGTAGGAGGCGGTTTAAATGACCATCCTCATTTTAGGCAAAAATAAAGCAAAACTAAAACTAAAACTGAATCTAAAACTAAAACTGGCAATTGACTATCTATGTATTTGTTCCTTGTAGTCACAAGCGTCCCGCATTGGCTTGAGGAGAGTTGGCTAGCCGACCTCCGACTTTAGCTGTCCTGCAAAAACAGAATCGGCAAATGCTAGCACCATCTTCTCGACAGAGTTAATGATACATTTGAGAGTCATGCACTGGCTGTGTGGTTTTACCAAGTAACTTCCAGTAAGAATCCTAATTCAACTTGGTTAACCTTTTGATAGACTCTGCTCTTTCTTGAGCCTTTTGTCTCCAGCTTCTCTGTAGATGTTGTACGTTTGGTAGAAATCCTAGAGTGGTCTCTGATATGAGATTTGCCCTATGTAAATTCTCATTGACACAATCAATGACATTGTTTGCTGTTGTGGATGCTTCTTCTACCACTTGTTCTGCTTTCCTGATCTGTGCATCCCACTTATTAAAGATCATTTCTTTGTGGGTTTCATTGATTATGGGTGCGCCTGCCTTTTTCCCTTCCTCGAGTAGGTTGTGCATGCCTTCCCAAGTAGTAACGTCGACATCTCTGTTATAGGTGGTGTCTATGTAAAAGGGTGTCATTTCTATCTTTAGAACTCGGAGCTTTTCCCTTTTTTCCCATAATATTCCAAACACTGCTATATATACCACTCTGCTTTTCGCTCCTGCAATTTGCAAATGAAGAAAGAGTAACGATAAGAAAAAGGTGACGGGAAAGCTTTAACTGCCGAAATCATATAAAATATATCACCCTATATGAAATGGCCCTTCGATCAAATCAAAACCATATTTCATTAATGATTACCAACTAACTCATTAAATTAACATTAACACACATAACTGTGGATCGGTTTATGGAAAAACTTTTTCAAACGACGAGCCCTGCAGATCTGTGATAAGGCGATTTTGCGATTTGCTTCGCAGTATCGCAAATCGCAATATCACTGATCCGTTGCATGTGACAATCATCCATTACCGTATATTTTCTGCGAAATGCGATTTGCGAGACGCACCATCACATATCGGCGGTTTGAGGTATTTCACCTTAAGAGATATTTGAGGCATATGAAGAACTGCGATGCGATGAGTGTCTTCAGTGTGTGATTTCACATTGCGATTTCGCAATCTTAGGATTATGTTTATAGGATGGCATCCATTACCTTTTTGCGATGCGACGCTCTTTAATGGGAGAACGGTTTTGTTCGAACTTATCATAAAACTAAAGTCTTTTTTTATTTTTCGGGTATTCTCCTAAGTTTATGATAGTAAGATTTATTTTAAAAGGGAATACGAGTACTAGATTTTTTATTTTATTTTTTTGACAAAGAGTCTCCACTTATTTAGTATTAGTAATAAAACTAGATAAGAAGGGGGTTGTTGCCGGCCACAACAAGTTGCCAGAACACAGAGGTCCATGTGCTGAAAGTTATGGTGTAAACAGAGGAAGGATTTGACTTATGCTTGGAGGATATCCTAGTCAAGTGTCTAGGGTTTGGCAGTTGTTCAAATAAGAAGCTTCAATAAGATAAACCTTACCAAGGGTTTTCCTCTCAAGAGTGGAGAGGTTTTGTCCCTGACAGAGAGCCAACCTTTGTGTTCTTGTTATTTGTTTTGGTAGCAGTTTGATGAAACACACACAGTAATAAGAAGAAGAGGATAAATTGTCAAAGTGCTTCACAAATTGTTATCAAGTAACGAAGAATCACACTACACTACTTTGCCCTAGATTCTTCAACATTTAGGGGAGGTTGAATAACCCTCCTTGAGGCCGACTTGGAGTAGAGGCAACGTATTTCATTTTTGACTTAATACTAAACCTTTTTACATTATTCGAAAGCTCAAGAAGGGTCTCTTTAAAAGTACAATGACTCTATTAACTCACAATAAATCCTAGAAGTCCTTAATGGACACTTTGACCTAAAACATGATGACCCAAGCATGAAACCCACACTTTAATAAGTCATAATAATAATAATAATAATTCTTTTCTTTATTCTTTTGACAAGTACATTCAAATACATTAATGAAGACCAAACCTTGTTACATTTCCAACATAAGGTGTTTCTTATGAAGAGACCTTTTCCCCCACAACAAAAAGGGCCACCATTCGGACTTTCTTTGCCTTGGCAACTAAGAATTGATAGAAAGTTTATCAGATGAATCTGAAGATTGCTTTCTTGAATGGAGACTTGAGAGTGTTGATTTTCCATTGCACTCATGAATCTGGTTTGGGTCCTAAAATCTCAAACACACATTTAAATGCCACAACAAATCTTACTTTGCACAGCAGAATAACAACCATCAATGAATCAATTAGTGCACATGACAGTTTTTAAATTTTTAAACCCACTACTTGTTATATTACAATCTAGATTACAACAATCTTAGGGTTCCCATACCAGGGATCATGGCCCTTACATATAGCCCTAATATAAGGACATAACTAGTGCTCGGTGTCAATTGTTATGACCATCAACCTACACTAAACAAAGTACACTTGACCTACTTGTTGATGTGGTGGCCCACAACCCTTTCAGTCCACGCACCTTGAACACGTCTGTCGGTTCCTCTTGCCTCCCAATCTTTTGATCACTCCAGCCTGCCACTATCAATGCTCATAGTTCCCTTTTGTGTCACTAAATTTTGGCTCATCGATCTGCCCACTAGCAGCCCTCCTACTCAATTAGGATTACTGCTCATTGAGTCTTCTGGATTGTCCCTCTTATCGTTGAAGTTTGCCCATCTGTAACTCTTGAACTAGCGCTCCCGTCAATCTGCCTCCTAATAGCTCATTAGTCCTTCAGTGATCATTTTACATGAGGAATTTAACCTACTGCATACGAGAATTATTGTTCACAACTTCATTTGTGAATAGAACTGAACCTGCCAAATCTACCCACTTGTCAAGATTATGTTTGCTCCAGAATGTTTCACCCAAGGCACACAAATCTTCCCTTTTAGATCTCTGAAATGCCTCTTGCATTTTCTGATCTAGGTCCCAACAGATTTTTCCTCACGCTATGACATATCAGTCCTTTTGGCACTCTTCTTAGGGTTTGTTACCCACCAACATTGGGTGACCCCATAGAAGAAATTTTTCTCCTAGAATTGTCTTCATCTAGCAACCCCTAACAACCACCAGTGTAGCCAATATTGTGCCAGATGATCTCGATCTCCACTTCCTGATCCAACCATATGTCCCCTTGCCTATCTGTCAAGCGCATATGTTTGAAGGTGGGTCATCCAATCCTAAAGGTATGTCTTTCATTGTGCAATCAGGTGCTTATGCTTGTTTTTCCTTGGGCACACTTTGGTATGTATTATTGGGTGACTTGGAAGAAGGAAGGGCTTTAACTGAAATCTTGTTCCCTCACCTTAAATGGGGAGTTAATCCTCAACCCTAGTCTTGTGGGATCTCCCCTACTGCCTTATGGCTTCAAAATGAGCACTACTTGCGCAACCCCGATTTGGTACCGCAGTCTCATTTTCTTGTCCCACATTTTTTCACTCCCCTCTGCACATTACATGCCTTGTTTCATCAATTCCCTCTTTGGGTCCACATGGCCACTAGGTCCACAAGGTTCTAGTACCCCCCTTCCCCTTGTCCACATGTTTGGGCCAAGATTGGAACGTTTCCCCGGAGGTTGATGTAGCTAAAAAAAAGATAAAAGCATATCAAGGCCACATACAAAAGGAAATAATACCACAAAAGGCAAAAGATGGTCAGGGCAATAAAGAATAGCATGTGGGCAAAAGTCAAACATGAGCTCTACCCGTTATCATTATGGCCATCTCCTTGGTTCCTAGGGCCCCTTTGGGTGCCCCCTGCATCATTAAGGACCCCATGCATGTCCCAAACCCTGGTGGGCAATGAGTTGCCCCACCTTAAAAGGGGTAATCATTGTTATATCATACACAACATGCTCTCATTCCCTGGAGCCCCGAGTAATATAATAAAAAAAGTCAATAAAAGGCAAAAGGCAAATGAAGAGTCGAAAAACAAAGGTCGGGGTAACTCATGTACCATGATTGCTCCCTCCTACACTTATACACCCAAATATGTGGGCATCCCTCATCATTACCACCCTTGCGCCCATGGCATTTGGCCTTGAAACACCATTACATGCTCAAAGCCCCAAATTTGGAAGGGAAACCCATTATGAAATCTCATTTGTGCCCTTGACTATCAAGCTTGTTTCACTTAAATGCACTAATGAATCATTGTACCTACGAGTGAGGAAACGAACTAGATCTTATATGTAATTGGCAGATGAATCATTGTACCTATAGGTGAGGAGACGCATTAGACCTTATGCATAATTGGAAGATGAATCATTGTACCTAAAGGTGAGGAGATGAATTGGATCTTATGCATAATTGGCAGTTGGTTTCATCATGGGTTGGGCAACTTAATTGGGGCCCAAGGCCACCAGAGAATCATATTGACACTTATAGGAGGTGCGTTTAGAGCCATGGGACTCTGTCATGTTATATGGCATTATCTCATCTTATGGGTGCCCTTGGCAGCTTGTTCATTGCCCCACGTTATAGGCGAGATGATGCACTTGGACCTGCAATGGCCCCAACCAGCCTAGCAATATATATAGGGTTTGGCAGTTGATCCAAGGCCTAGAAGAGGTTTGTTTCAACCTTGAGACATGGGAGGGTAAGCACCATTTTCAATGCCCTCATTTGGAGTATAGTCTAGAAACTTATATTTCATTAAGAGACCCATGAGACCATTACTTGTGCTTCAAAGCCATTTTGGAGCACCACATGATGATTTACATGGGCATTAAGGGGCCACCCCCTTATGCATCATTTATGTAGCCCTCTCTCTCACTTTGGCAATTTGAGGAAACTCAACGCTCCAACGACCTCATTCCACCATGACATCATCTTTTTCGGCCTACTATGGTTTATTCATTAATTTTGAAGCTACTTGGTGGGCATGTCACCAAGAACTTGTTTTAGCACAAATAATGTTAGGGGCTTAGGTTAGGAATTCAAACTCCTAAAGGTTTCATATAAATATAACTCTTTCCCATTACGAGAGAGCAACATCACTTGGGATTTTCGCACAACTAAATGAATTTGGACCTACAATTTTAGGATTGTTTTGAATGTTTATACATATGCATGTTGATATTTGGAGTTGGTTTGGCATCGCTTTGGTGCCCCTCTTCTTCATGGTTTAATGGATGGATATACTTCATATTGTCTAGTAAGCACTTCCTTTTGTTGAATATCTAATGCCTAATGCATGGAATTTGTTCTAATGGTGAAGATTTGTGCCCTAATTCAATAGATATGGTTCGAAATTGTGATCTTTGGAAATTTTGCACTGTGTTACTCAATGATAATATGAAATGAATGTTGCTAGTGGAGAATTATTGTAATTTGTCCATGAAATTCCATTGAATTTGTTGGAAGAGGGTAATTGTTGAAAGTGGCAGTTAGGGCTTCTACTTTTGGCCTCCTTAAGGGCCTAACTAGCTCACCTAAATAATTTCTGATTCCATACACCCAATGGTCTAGGCACTAGTCATATCCATTGATGGTCCTCCTTGACCTCCGTCCACAAATTTCTTCTTTCTTCCCTATTCTAAATCTTTGGCCCCTCTCCTTTCTTTCTTCCCTATTCTAAATCTTTGGCCCCTCTCCTTTAGGCCTCTAGCCAGGGCATACTATGAATTGCATTTGAAAGAGAATTTCGGGAAACCGTTTGGATAGGACTCTTCCTTAGTATTTTATCTAGAGGATCCGAAAATTTGGTCGGCGTCCCATGGTGGATTCTCCATAAATTTGAGCCCTAGGTGTGCCCTAGAAAGGTAACCTAGCTTGAATCTATTGGATTTGTGGCTTTCTTGAGGGTCCTATAAGTTTAGTATTTAGTAAATCTTAAGAGGTCCTTTTTTCTGTCTTACTTTGACCTAGAAGCATCTTAGAGAAATTTCTTCCCACATTTTTCCCAAAAACCCTTGTTCTAGTATGAGGTCCTTTTTTCTGTCTTACTTTGACCTAGAAGCATCTTAGAGAAATTTCTTCCCACATTTTTCCCAAAAACCCTTGTTCTAGTATAAGCCCCAACTAGGTCTCGCAAGTGAAGCAAAGGCCTTGTGTCTGATATACTGAGAGGGGGTGAATCAGTGTTTCCTTAATTTTTCACAATGGGTTAGTTTATTTCTTCAAACATTCAAAGCATTAAACAAACACAAAACATCATCATCACATCTATGACAGTACACAAAAAATTCTCCAACAAGTGCTTTACATTATGTATGGTTTACATACACATTTACCAGTTATGCTGGAAGGAAGTACAAAACTCCTCAAATCTGAAGATGTTTGCAGACTAAGTCTGCAGGAGTCCTCAACATTCCTTACAATCAACTAATCAACTACAAACACCTGCTGCTGCTGCTGACATTTGTCCACTTCAACAGCCACTGCTACTGGTGCAATACCGCTGCTTCTATCCACTGTCGCTTATGTTGCTACTGTTGCCACTATTCACTGTTGTCCTCTGCTTCTGCACCTCCTGCTTCACCGCCTCTGCTCTACTGCACTTCTGTTTGACACAACTTCAACAAGGTCACTGCCATTATCAATCATCATGGTCACTGTCACTCTCACTCATACATCAATCAATTCAAGATCACAGCTGTCATCAAATCATTGTGTCATCAAGGCCATTGTCTTTTATCAAGGTTATTGTCACAGTCATATACATCAAGGACACTGTCATTCATTGTATAGGCACTGTTATATCAGACAAACTCACTGCCTTGAGTATACTGTCAAATGTGCACAGTTACAGCCATCATTGTCATACATATTGTCACACAGGTTTTGTCAACATGTACATTGTCACGCTATCTCACTGTAAGGACCTCACAAAAATTCCTGCAGAACTTGTTTGTAGCATAAGTTATTCCCAACTGTCAATTATACAACAACTATTTAAGTCTAGGTCTTCTTCAATTGAGCTGCCTCAGCCCTTTTTGGTTATATAAGAACACTAGGTCACTGTTGTCTTCATCATCCACAAAGATCATTGTTCTGTAACAAGGTCACTTCAGGTCACTGTCAAATGAATCAACGTCTGACATATGTCACAATCTTCACTGTCAAGAAATGGCTGTCATAGAAGAGATACAAGCCTTACTGTCTAATCTGGGTCACTATCATATCTAAGTCACAGTCATCCATTACTATCAAGCATATGGCATCAACACATTACACATTACAATAGCATAATCCTCTTCCTATTCTGCATATGGACCTCCTTGTCAGCATCGTGATATATATAGATATATATATCTGTGTGTGTGTTAAGACAAACTTTAGATCCAAGGCATAGTTATGTTTCTTCGCTGGTCATAGTACTTTACTTTCTACATCTTGGTTTTCATATGAGCTATTTTTGTGCTCCCACATTGTATTGATATCTTGTACCCAACAATGTCATTGACCTACCTTAGTGGTCATGTTTTGGGCATTCATAAAGTTTTATTTATCTTACTTTATCTACTATTCTTTTATAAGATCTCATTACTCATCTTCAAATTTCTCAAACATTTTATGTCTTCAAATCTTTCAAGCATGATGATTGTCACATGTTGTCCCTCATTGAAAATTGGAAAAATAATGTCTGTATTACACATATGTACATATGTTCATCGGCTCAATTGGGAGCATATTATCTATGTATTACCCATATGTTCATTGGCTCACATGGATGACCCTTTTGGCCATTTTCGCTAATGTTATCATCTTATTATCATCTTATTTCCTAACAATATGGGAGCATATTGTCTATGTATTTACCCATATGTTCATTGGCTCACATGGATGACCCTTCTGGCCATTTCCACTAAAGTTATTCATCATATTTCTAATAATATAAATATTTTTAAATATACCCATCTTCACAACCATCCCTAATCCTAATATCTCTGTGATTGCTTCTTCCCGTGGATATTTGCCTATATATGCTCCAAAGCCATTTGGTTAGCAAATGTTCAAGTTAGGATAAGTTCAAATTCTTAATACACAAAATGCTTTTGTCATAATGAATGTAGGTTTAAGATTATTGCATAACATTGCCTTGGAATATGGAATATTATTGAACGCATTTAGCAAAGAAGAAAGTAAGTACATAAAAAAACTCTTGTAGTTGCACAACCATCCAATTGGGACAAATTCAATTTGGGATAGTCCCCGATATACTAGATGTAGTTCACCTAATCAATGCAAGTATAACACTATCACACGTTACATTGACATGTAATAAATTTGAATGTGGTTTAAACTTTATAGATATGAGTATAGGGATATAACTAAATTCTTCTAAAACAAGCCTTGGAATATGGAATATTATTGAATGCATTTAGCAAAGAAGAAAGTAAGTACATAAAAAAACTCTTCCAACCATCCAGTTGGAACAAATTCAATTTGGGATAGTCCCCGATATACTAGATGTATTTCACCTAACCACAGTAAATTTTCACAATCCTCCTTAATATCTCTATAATGCTTTCTCAAGAGAAGAATTTCAAATGCACAATGTCTCTACCCACCCCGTTAATATCTATGATTGCTTCCTCATGGGAATAGTTGCCAACCATCTAGGTCTCAAATGTTCTACTTCTATATACACTACATACACTGGAGCACAATGTTTTAAGAACCGATCAAAATGGAATCAAAATCACTAGATTTGACCCTAAAAGGTAGTGAATCAACCCTTACATTGGTTTGGCAACTGATTCCATAGCAAATAGGTTGGTTCGATGGTTCAATCAGTTTGACTTTAAAGGGCATTATATTGTCCCTTGAACTAGTTCGATGATTGGTTCCACACTAAATCCACCATTCTGTTTTATCCTATATGTTAGGTCCCTATACTACTAGTATAGCCCCTTATTGTTATTAGTGCAACTCCCTTATTGTATTGTTGTGCCCATGTAGTCCCCATATTGTTATTATTGTGCCCCATAGAAGCCCCACTATTATTACTCTTGTACCCTTACGATATTATTGTTATGTAGGCTTTGATTATATTGTGACCCTTTAGACTCCTATATATAGGGAGGAGGTCTTGTCATTTGTATCATCCAAGAATTGTTCATTTGTGTAATGTAAATGAAGTTGACCCCTCGAAGAGGCTAATTTTGAAGTCCTTGATCCCTCTCTTCTTCTATTTTCTGAGTTGGTTGCATAACATTTGGTATCAGAGCTTTTGGATTCTAGGGTTTCACTACTTCAAACAAGTCATCGTGGAATTTTTGCTACAACTTTTTTTCTACGAAGCTTCAGAAGCTGAAATTAAAACCCATTTGAGTCGAAATGTTGATGAACCTCGTGACCGAATTTCAGATCTTGTCTTGCTATATTTTCAGACATACGAACCGAGGAAGTTAGGGTTTTTGCAGGCTCCATAATTCGATCTCAAACAGGTGACCTTGGGAAATCGTCATAACATTCTCTCTGAGCATCGGATTCAAATTTTGTTTCGTAAGAAGTGACAAAAAGAAGGCGGACTTTAATTTGTTGGATATCATTTTCAGGGCTAAAGGTCGAAACAGTGACGCATGACACGTCGTACAAATTCGTTCTACTGAACCAGTCTATAATCAGGTCATCATGGGAGATTGGGCATAACTCTTTCATGGAGAATCCAATCTCGATCAGACTTGTGGAGCTGGAAAGAGGACTCATAGGGCTACCACAAGATGAAATTTTAGACCTTGGAGATCCGAAATTAACAGAGACACAACAAATCAAGATCGAGCTCCTAAAAGCAAGAAAAAGAATGACTCGAATCAAGAAAATAGAAACACCTAGTAAACAAAATTGGAGGGACGATTTGAAGAATGCGATCGAAGTTAAGATAAATGGTTTTATCTATTGCATGGAAGCTAATATCAATGGTATAGAAGTAGAATTGAAAGGCAACATGGAAGATTTGAAGGAAGACATGAAAGGTTTGATGGAAGGTTGGACAAAGTTGCTACAAGAAAGGCTTCCTAATGGCGAAAAGGTGGAAAGGTGGTAGAGGAAACTCATGATGAAAAAAAAATATATTAATCATGATTTCATAGAATTTAACATTGGGTTAAACACCCACTGTTGTCGCACAGATTGTCGCGACAACGCTCAGACCGGGGGCTGTCACTCTGATCCCCGATCTCTCCGTTTAAGCCTGTCTCCCGCGGCTAAGGGGGGTAGACCCTGTCGGAAAATGGAAGACCCACTGTGAACCAGTTGGTTTGGGAGACACGAAATGAAACCAGCACTAAATTGATTTGTTTAATTTAACGAACCAGTGCCTTATGGGTTTGACATTTAAGCGATTATTTATTGTATGTTGCAGAGATGTAAACAGTTCACAGCAATCGTAACAATGCAATATATCCAGTAAACCCACGATATTTTTAACGATGATCTGGCAATCTAAAAAAATAAACTTTGAAAGATATATTCATGCACATTAACCAGATATTATATTCAAGCATGCCAGACAAACATTTATCCCAAGTTTTAGCCTCCGCAAGAAAAATGGAAAGCGATGAAATACCCAGGCTAAGACTTAAAAAAAAAAAAAAACTAAAAACTAAACTAAAACAAAACTTAAAATTTTAAACTAAAGTCTAAAAATCTAAAAGGAATTTTTATGATTTTTTCCCCTTTTTTTATTTTTTTTATTTTTTTTTTATACAAAGCAACAATAAAAATCTAATTTTAAATCTATTCTAAAACTAAATTTAAAAAAAATAAAAATGAAAAAACCCCCTAAAACTCTTTTTATGAATTTTTTACATATATCAAAATAAAACTCTGAACAAAACTATTTTAAATCTATTTAAAATCAAAATAAATAAAAAGGGGAACTACGACCGCATAAAAAAAAGAAACCAACGAAACTATATGAAAAATCGATTTTTTATTTATATTGTTTTTGATCATATAAAACCTACGTTACGCATCAAAATTGAAAAACCACGCATACATATACCCCAAGTCGAAATGCGTTTATTTTGTTTTTGCAGGCAGAGCGATGAGGAGTCGGGGATCTTGACGGCGGAAGAGAGCGGGCTCAAAGCTCGGAATGAACTCCACGCAGAGCTGAAGGTTTAACATGTAGAGGTACAGGCACGCGATGCAGATCAGGTTTGAGTGCGGGCACAGGCAAAAATGCGTGGAAATGGAACGGATTGGGCTGAAGGAGATCAGGTAAATGGATGTGTGGAGACTGTGCAGCGTTCGATGGGGAACAGGCAGCGTGCTTAACGGGTCTGCGGCCATAATAAAACTCACGCATAAACAAAATACACACTGATACGTGACCAAATCAGCAAAATAACGAAAACCGCTTATGCTGCTACATACGTGACCCAAGCTTTAATAAATCAAAACGATGTTTCAGAAATAACACCTACGCTGATTGATAAATCCACATTTAAACTTAAATTAATGAAATCGATTTAGTTTTCTGAGTTTATCTGCAGGCAAATGAGTTTTTGTTTAACGCGTACCTGATACCCATGTGACTTACTGGCTCGGAACGAAAATGTAAATGAATGCAAACCGTCGGCGAATGGGATCGAACTCTACCCGGAAAATTACGCAGCTGGGAATGATGAATGCGTTCTCCTTTATCCAGCTAGTGCACTGATGCATGAAACGATGCCCATCACAGTTTTGGCATATTTTTACAGCCTCAGATCAGGAGTGCCTGAGCCTGAGAAACCCTAGACAACGCCACGATAACCCTGGAAGTCAGAAAACAAAAGCTTGGCAAGTATATGCAAAAATTAAAAGATAAAAAATTTAAAATTAACCTAAAATCACAAAAAATTTATAGCTCTAGGATAGCCAGATTTAACAATAATTGCAGTGACGTTTTTCGAAATATCAGAAAACTTGACTTCTGCTGTGAACAAAAAAGAAAATCTCTCATGTAAAACAGGAAACAAACTTCGAATAATTAACCCAAGGCCGAAATCAGTTGCGCTCTGCAAAGAAGAGCCTGTGGGAGTTGGCTGGTTCAGCCTAGAACTTCCCCAAACGCCCACCAATATTCTTCAGTTAAGGTTTTTATGCACAGCTTAAGCAACCATCAGCAAAGAGAAAAAGAATGCTGCTAGATCTCAGAAAATAATGGAGATACCTGCCATTATCTCAGAAAACCCTAACAACACTCAAACCCTAGCAAATGAACAAGATACCTGTGCTCAAAATACTCTAAAAAACAAGCTATCATTAATGGCTGAAAAATGAAATATGCAGAAAATTAAACATCTCACAGCACTTCCAGAGAGTAACACCAGCCAGATTTGGACCCCAAAGTCTTCTTTTATTAACCAGAAAAGTTTACAAGAGAGAGCTTTTTTCAGTACAAGACTCACAGATCAGATGATCTGAAATGACCCCCTAAAACCCTATATAAAGGAAATGATCCCAACGGCTAGTTCGAGTGATCCATGTTGAAGCGATCTCGACCGTCGATGAGGATCAAGACATCTCTTAAT
>APFE030494297.1:22932-57498 GCA_000404065.3 Pinus taeda | reverse complement strand
CCTGCCCCCCTCAAACCCCCCGGACAGGGGGGGTTGCCGCCCCCCCTGTGACCCCCCCGCTGCGTAATCAACGCAACAAAAAGGGGCCTCTGCCCCCCCTCTAACCCCCCGGTTCACTACGTAGGTTAGTCGTGGAAAGAATATAACACAACCCAACAAGGAAAGATTAGTGCAAGAAGGAAATCTCTAAACGAGCAGGTTTAAGGGCCCATATAATGCGACTACTAAGTGTCTTTGCTAAAGAAAAACACACACTCAGTAGTTAAACAATAATTAGCTAGAGTGATCACCATTTATCTTTAATTTTCTCTTGCAAATGCATTCTTCCTTGTTCCAGTCTTAGATTATTTTTATGGTTCAATTTGCCTTTTTCTCTTTTTAATTTGATTATGCAATCTTTCCTTTAAAGGAAGTAGGGATTTATATTAGAAATATTCATACCATCTCTGGCATTGCCTGTGGTTCATCTCTAAGTTTATAGATCCCCCAGGTTGACAAATTAAGTGTTGATGAGTTTGCTTAAGTGTAATTCCTGGACCCAACATCTTATTTATGCATGAATTGAGTAGTTATATAATTTCATGAAGATAAGGATTATTTTTGCTAATTTTTATGATAAACTAGATAGATCTTTGCAAAGTCAGATCTCAGGTTATTTATTGATGTGTGAAAGTGGAAAAATTTTCTGTTTAAGATCCGAAAAGACTAATTGTAGGCCTTCGCGAAGGTCTAGAAGCCATTTTACCCTAGTTACAGTAACAAGCCCTAGAAGAATACTGATTTATGCGAAGGCAGATATGAACTATCAGAGCTTCAAAACCACTTATCACACATCCTTGGATGCAAAAACCTAGTTCTAGCATCCTCCAATACTACTTCGGATGAGACTGAAGCTTGCACTATGTAGGTTGTTGTCGAAAGGGGTAGCAGTTAGGGTTTTTTTGGTTGGCACGAACAACTCTGAACCTGGGTCGAGCCCCCTTAAGCCAACAAAATTGTTCTATTTCTAGCACCGGGATCTATCTAAGAGATGTGCGATAAATTGTTTCCTATGAAGAAAGAGCTTGACAAGTGGACTGACCAAAAATCACACGCGTTCACCACCCAGGAGAACAGGAGCCCTAAATTATCCAAGGAGCAGTGGTTGTAGAGATTTTTGTACATCGAAGAGACTAACACTTTCTTCTATTTCTTCCCCAAAGAATTACATGAGTGGTTGTCCAAGTTGGCTGATAGTCAAGTGACGTGGAGGCTAAAAGGCCCTATAGTGTAGACTCCTAAACTGGTGTGACGTATGGAAACATCAAAATGTAATATCGTGCGGGTTGTGGACCACTAGGTTGATCGCATGTTTGAGAGTTTTGTGACTTATTTCACTATCAATAGAAATATCAGCTATAGCGAAGGATCTTTAAAGGATCGCGAGGTAAGTATTTGAAATCATTGAAAACTTGTATTAAAATGTTGATATGTGAAAAGAGGGTTATTTAGTTACCTTGATGTTTGGGGATACATGAAGTGGGAGATTCTTTAGAAGAAATGGAGGATCCAACCTAGAATATAGTCCGCTCATTGAACCCCCTTCAAGCGATGACGAAGGGGTAGTGCTGACTATGTCGCGAAGCGCAGTTCAGTTAATTACTTTGGGTATTTCAAGGGTACCTCATCCATCCAATCCACCTCCACCTCCACCTCTATCTCATACACCTATGACTTCACCCCCTCCACCTCCACTTCCACCATTTAACATGGAGAACGCAATGAAGATGTCAATTTTTAAAGGAATAGGGATCGAAGAGCCATAACAATTTTGGTTTGTCAGAGATGATGTTTGGACAACACAACGGATTACAGATGATAATATCAAGAAAGCGTAGTTGGTTACAACCTTACAGGACCACGCATTAACATGGTATATCAAGTATTGCATTGATAACCCCAACACATTGTCGACAGATACCCAACTAGATTTGAACAAGGAGTTTAGCAAGCCTAAGTCAGAGGCACAATTGGTAATTGAATTTAAGGAAATCTAACAGAAGGTTGATGAGACACCTTGGGACTTTTATCAGAAATTGAAATTTTTTATCAGGTAGGATAATATGCAAATCTTAGATTCCTAGCATTGTGACTGGTTTATAGCATCACTCTTGCCACATTTAAGAATACCTCTGACACAGCAGAAAATAGCAACACAAGCAGAAGCCTTGGAGATCGCGATGAAGCTAGATGCATCATCTCTTTAGGATATGAACCATGGGGTACAACAGATTCATTCACAGCTGAAAATTCTACACTTGGAGTTGCAGAGCTTGAAGAAAGGAAGAGAAGCTTAGCCAGAGGTGCATGCTAAGATTTGGTATATGAAATGTAAGAGCCATGGAAATGATAAGGACCATTTCCCAGTATTTAAGAATTATATTATAGGGGGAGGGCTTGTGCCCCTGAAACCAGATAATAATGTTGGGACGAGTGTAGGAGCTGTGCTCTAGTGCGCTATCTGTCAAGTTATAGGACAACATGATACTGATAACTTCCATTTACTGCATAAGTTTGTAAAGACCTCTCAATAGTGATTTTGCAATTTCTGTAAGTCCGTAGGATAGGATGAACGCCATTGTAGAAGTTACGAGATGATGATGGATAGAACCCCTACCTATAGAATGCATGTAGAGAACCAACCTCAGGATCAAGGCGCAGGAGCAATGTGCGGAGGATTCCAAGGTCGAGGACGAGGAAGGGGCACTGGACCAGGTCGAGGACGTGGGTAGGTAATTTTCTATAATTGTGGTGAAGCAGGGCACTCTGCATAAGATTGTACAAATCCCACACATCCTTCATGTAAGTATTGTTGACAGTTTGACCATGTCATAGAGGAATGTCCGGTCTTTATAGAAAATATGCAAGAAAAGAAGGCGCAACCCAACCAGCCTACAAAAAACATTCAGATGATGAGGGTCACACCTCCTTAAGAGGATCAGAACATAAATATTGTATTGAGAAGTGGTATGACAACTGGTGCAGATAAAGGTAAGAAGTCTGAGGAAGATAGATGGGTACGCAGGGCTATTTAGAAGGAAGTAGACTTTGATATGAATCGTGCTAAATAAAGTTTCTTCGGAGCAAAGAAGAACTTCATTGAGGCCTCTACCTAAGAAAGTCAGGAGAAAATACCAAAGACTAATGCAACACAAGAGGTAGATCCTTTCATACTAGCTACTTGACTAAAGACTTGTATGAAGTTGCTGCATGATGAGAAAGTAGTCGAAGGGTTGCAAGAATTAATAGACAAGTGCACCAATAAGGAAAAGGTTCCTATTGAACAATGCACCTTAAGAAATATTGGTAAGCATAAGACATGAATAGGGCATGAGATGAGGATAACCATGCAGATAGGTGATGTTGGGCATGGAATCACCCCCAAAATAGGTTTTGGGGCTCTAAACCCAAGTTTCGGTCAAAGATGTTGTAGAACTTTGCGAATTGCGGGCGCGGAGCGCAAAGTGTACAATTGAGTCATAGGGTTGTCCGCCCTAAACATTGTATTTTCAATTAGTGTAAAGTCGGCCTACCCATGGTCCACAGACCATGGGATTGTATAAATAGAGCGAGGCTCTAAGTTGTAAACTTAGGAAAGAAATGATGAATAAATGAATAATGAAGGGATGATTCGCGCTTAGAGTAGAGTTCTGAGTGTCTTGCGTTGTAGTAGTAGGAAGAGGCTATGCAGTTGAGTGGATAGAGGCCTAGTAGAGTCTACACCTGAGTGCGTGGACCCCTGCAGCTGAGTGCATAGGGCGGTGTTGGGTTTGTAAGAAAGATTAGAGATTAATAAAAGAGAAGTTGATTTCTATTCCTGTGTATTTGCTCTGCATTATCTTCTTTATGTTTGTGTTCGGTTATGTATCGTGCACACTGATATAATTGATATATATGTTGTAATAACCATAAATCTTACGCACACAAGTTAAGTAATTGGTTAATTAGCAAGGATCATGGGTATTATACAGATCGTGCCTCGAGTAGGGCTGCGCGAAAGCCGCGCCGCAGGTTGCGAAGGGATCACAAGTCAGCGTAGTGACAGGTCAGACCGTGGACCTCCAGAAGCCCATCAGACATCCCTAGGGTGCAGAAACCTAGTTCTAGAACCCTCCCATACTACTTCAGGTGAGAGCTCAGTTCACACTCTGTGGATTGTTTCTGAAAGGGCTAGTAGTACTGGGATTTGCTTGGCTAAATCACCTCTGAACTTGGGTCAGGTCCCACTAAGCCAACAAATGGTTCCGTTGCTGGGACCGTGATCTACAAAAAGGATGTTTTATGTCATTCCACTGGAACCCTACAATGAAAGAAATTGAAGAGTGATTGGACAAGAAGATTCACTAGTTCGCGTAGTAGGAAAACAAAATTCTACGAGTATCTAAGGAACAGTGGTTGGATCGCTACCTATACACTGAAATCCATGAGATTTTCTTTGCATATTTTCCGTGAGAGCTGTATGAGTGGATAGCGAAGTTAGCAGAGAACCAAGGAAGGTGTAGGCTCGAAAAACCAATAGTGTGGATTCCGAAACTAGTGCGAAGACTAGAAACCTCAGAAGATACGATAGCGCATGCTATCGACCACTAGCTCGAACAAATAATAGGAGGATTTATAATTGAGTTCACGATGGACATGACCGTTAGCTATATCGAGGTATAGTGACGTTTTCTCAAGGGACCATAAGGTAAGTATATTAAATCTTTGGAAACTTGGATTAAGATGTTTTTATGTGAAAAGTGGGTTATGCGAATAAATTAATGTTTGGGACGATGCAAAGCAGAAATATCTACAGAAGCAGAAGTAGTGGAGAATTAAAAAATAGTCCCTTAATTTCACCATCGCGGGAGAGCAAGGACAAGCTCGCGAAGGTTTCTCCGAGAAGCACACTCAATTTGATAAGGTAGCAGATTCCACATTTATCACCTCCACCCACACCGCCACCCACTTCACCTCCCTCACCTCCATCTCCACCCACTCTACCTCCACCACCTCCACAGGTCAATATTGCGAGCACGATCAAACTACTAGTATTCAGAGGAGTAGGGAATGAAGATCTAGACCAATTCTAGTTCGTAGTAAGAGCAGTATGGGAAGCACAGGGTGTCATAGATGATAATATTAAAAAGGCTACACTGGTGAGCGCGCTGCAGGATTGGGCATTAAAATGGTATATCAAGCATTCTAATGACCACCTAAATGATGGAATTGTAGAGATCCATAATGCATTGAACAGGGAATATAGCACGCCAAAATCAGAGATACATTTAATCATCGGGTTTAAAGAGATCACGATGCTTCCGGGCGAGACCCCTCAGGATCTGGACCAAAGCCTTAAGAGTACGATCCGTGAAGCCAATATGATGTTAACAGACACACAACATCGCACATGGTTTGTGGCCTCGTTTAAGCCAAACTTAAGGATGATTTTGTCACATCGAAAACTTTCCACCCAGGCCAAAGCATTGGAGATGGGAATGAGGTTGCATGAGACCTCCATACAAGACCCTGGATTGGGAGTCCAACATATCCATGCACAAATACATAATATATGTATGGAAATGTGGAATTTGAGATAGGATAGGGCACCTTGGCTAGAGGCGTGCGAAGAAGTATGGTGCATAAAATGTAAAGGCCAAGGCCATGACAAAGATCAATGTCCAGTGTTCGTGAACTACTTGGCAAGAGGAAGGCCAATGCCATTAAGACTGGAGGCACAGGTGGGGTTGAGCGTGGCATCTGTGTTATGGTGCACAATCTACTAGATAGGAGGAAAGCATACCACAGATAGTTTTCATTTGTTGTAGAAGTATACACAGACGTCCCAACAGTTGTTTTGTAATTTCTGCAGGTCAGTAGGCCATGATGAACGCACCTGTCGAACCTATGAACTAATGATGGATTAGATCCCTACCTACAGGGTATAGGCAGAAACACAAGCTCTCGACCCAAATGAAAGGATGGCGTGCATTGGGTTTCAGGGATGCAGTCGGGGTCGAGGTGGAATGGGACCAGGGAGCGGTCGCAGACAGATAATTTGTTATAATTGCGGAGGGCCAGGGAATTATTCCCACGATTGTACGAACTCAACTAGGATATCATGTTGGTAATGTACTCAGTTTGATCATGAGGTAGAAGATTTCCCTTCACTCATAGCGAAGATGTGCGAAAAAGGGGTACTCTAGCCCCCAATGACCCAAAATTTACAAATTATGAGGTCTGAACGGTGCGAAGAAGCCCCAAAGGTAAACATGATGCTCAAGAGTGATATGATGATGGGAGAGGATAAAGGGAAGCAACCAAAATAAAGCATGTGGATTTGCAAGGCTCCTACAAAGGAACCTGAGTTTGATTTAGAACGCATGAAGGAGACATTCATGGAACCTAAGAAGAGTTTCAAGGAGGCCTCCACTTCAGGTACTAAGGATGAACTAGAACAAGGGATGGATCCTTCCATGCTCACTACCTTTCTGGAGACTTGCATGAAACTGCTACGCCACAACAAGGCAGTCAAAGGGCTACAGGAACTTATCACTAGGTGTGCGGGGTCAGGAGAACCGCGCGTGGTTTGAAAACTGGAAAAGCATGCATTGCACACAGGAAGGAAGATGAGGTTGACTGCGCAAATCAATGAGTACGAAATGGATCAGGTAATCTTGGACCTAGGTTCAGATGTGAATGTACTACCAAATAAAACATGGGAACGCATGGGCATACCCGCGTTGCAATGGTCCCCTATTTAGTTACGGATGGCAAGCCAACAAAAGATTTTTTCCATGGGAAGGTTGCAAGGGGTGACTGTTGATATTGAAGATGCGAGCGCGTAGGCAGATTTTGAAGTGATAGAGATTATCAATGACAACAATCCCTATCCCACACTACTAGGAATAGACTGCGCTACCGATATGAATCGAGTCATAAATCTGAAGAAGCGCAAAATGAACTTTGAGAAAAAGTCACTATGCGTAGTAGTACCGCTAGACCCAGGTGAAGGAGAGTGATACACTGAGTCATGTGTGAAGATGACCTCGACTATATATATAAAACAACTGCACAAGGATAAGATTGGGTGAATCCAACTGTAGATGGAAGGATTTCATGGGAGCGCGAAAGCTCCTACACTTCTAATTTCGATGAAGAGATAGAGCGATGGCAAAATCAACTACACAAAGTAACAACACTAAACTGCAACATGATGATCAGGTCATTACGTTATGTAACAATAGAGGCAAGGGAGCTGCTGACATATGATGGACTATTAGCAGTGGATAAATGTCGTAGTAGATTTGAAAGTGCAGTACTAGAGCAGAAATGGCTTGATGTGCTGAAATGGGAACTGTGCGCAACACCCGCACGATGGTGGGGTGCACATCAAGGAACTTTTGAAGATTGGCACAGACGCAGAATGATGATGCGCTTGCAATTTGGAAAACCCTAGCTTGAAATGAAAGCCAATTAGATGGGGTGGAACGACTTGCATGCCCACCTTTTTCGATGGGTACAAACATATGTTGTACAGTTCGCACAATTGCAGAGCCTAAAGAATCGGAACAAACCGTAGCAGCTAGAAGGGCAACGCGCATTACCAAGGTTGCACAACAAGGCATTCGATGGGTGCACAGAGGGCTGACAAGGTTTACGAGATGGGACGAATTGATTGGGACCTACACGTGCCAATGATTTGATGGGCTTATAGGGCTATGTGCACAAACCTAAGCGCGGAGATGACTCCAAAGGTGTGAAACAGAGTAGAACCCGAGATTTTTGAAGGGAATACCAAAAGGAATCCACACGTAATAGCTCCCGTATTTATGATAGTGCGTGAAGACTAGGATGATGGCATCACACAGCTATGTGAGGACAACCATATAAGGATTCAAGAAGCCATTCCGTGAGGGAACCTTAGACTTCATGAACTTGAAGAAGATCAGAGATGATTAATGAAGAAAAACATGTTGATGGACGTTAAGATCAAAAGATTGGAAAACGAGCCCATGCAAGCATGTCTCGTTGATAAACCAAGGATGACAGGGTGAGATATAGATGATCATACCACTTTGTTCGATTATTGTCGCTGAGAATTTATGACTCTACTACCATGGCTGAGACCGCACCTTACCAAATGCAGTAACAAGGGGAGCATACCACATGAGGTAGAATGTGCTATGCCAGCTGTCGCAAGGGAAATTGAGGAGTGTCCATGGACTACGTTGGAAGGAAAATTAGAGTCTCCCATAGATGGTGCGACGACTGAACTAGCCATAGGGAGCACAATATCAGCGCTCCAGACCATTGAAAGAGAGTGCGAGACTCTAAAACAGTCAGTTTGGAAATTGTGCGGCAAGGAAGGTGTGCGCAAAATTAGAAAGGTACAAGGTTTGCACCCACGCACGAGGGGTTGTGCTACCACGCGGGTCAACCTAGAAGTAACCATTGACATCATTTTTCATGACAAGACGTCCAATTTAAGGCAAAAGGGAGTAGGAGGCGGGAAATTAAGACACAAATTAAGAGCTAGATTTGGGATGATCTATCACCAAGGATAAATTAATGACTTAGAAATGGGGGGAGCAATGAAATTCAAATTCAAATGAGGCTATAAAAGTCCCAAGGCTAGCCATGAGACAACACTTGTTCATTTGATATTTGAGCTATTACGAAGAGCACAGAGTTTTGAGTGCCCAATGGTATTTGAGCCCCCAAGTTCGTGAACAACCACATATAGTTCGAACAAGATGACAACTACCAGGAGAGGTGTGGGATTTGTAGAGAGTACCACCGAGGAAGATGTGTAGAGCCCTACGGGGCAGATGGAGGATGCACCAGAAATTCCAAAATCACCTCGGATGCCAAGGCCCAAGAAGGATACATAGGCTACGTGACCAGTTTGCATGTCCCCGCGAAATCCACGGTTTGGTAAACTTTCCATGGAAGACAAGGGAAAGGTTGTTGCAGAGGCCATGAAGATGAAGTATAAATTGGAAAAGAAGAAGACAGGCTACCTAATTAGTAACATTAAAGACAAAGGGGTGTGTGTAGCCATCCAACTGCTGGCTAGCAAGGTGATGAGAAAATTTCGCGGAGATGAGGTACTAACACCGGTCGTTGCACTGACAGAATTATGTGCGGAGGGGGTCCAATTCATCTGGGCCGAATTCCTCTGTGAAGAATTTCTAACTAATTGCAAGGAAGCGTAGGAGCAGGGCAAGACCTTCCACTACATGTCGTTGCTCTTGTCTGTCTTACTGGTGATAGGGGAATTGCCTGAGGATAGTAAGTTCGATCTTATTGAACATGACTTTCCAGACGTTGCAAAATATGCATCGCTCTGGGCTACGAAGGATGCCATGCGGATCCGCGAGACTAAGATCTTCTGGGTGCTCATGGAGGTGAGCATCTGGATGTGGATTAATAGAAGGCTGCGCCTATCCCCAATAGTGTACACTAGTTTGCAGAGCTTTGTAGACTTCAAGGTGGATATGCACAATGTGTATATCAAGGCGCGTAAGGACCCAGTGCAGAACTGGACCAAGCTTCCTTTCATCGCAATTGATTATGCCATCTTATCCGTGCTCAACTCATGGCCTCCCGAGTGGCATGCCCCAGATCTGGTAGAAAGGGATAGATTAGTAGCACAGAAGCAGAAGGATGCAACCAAGTTGCAAGCCACAAAGTTGGCCCAGCCGAGCTGTAATGAACAAGCGACCGCGGAGGTAAGGACCACCCGCGAAGTAGCAAAGGCAGCTGCGGAATAGGAAAAGGTCACCGAAAGAGTAGCAACAACACAAGCAATAAGGGCCACTGCGACACAGGAGGAAGGAGGCTAGGACATGTCTACAAGATAAGGGCCTGATACAGCAGAAGGCACGGGCCCTTGCACAACATCCACTCAACTGAAATGACCGCATGTCATGGAGAAGTCAGGTCCATGTAAGAAGGCTAAAGCTTCCAAATTAGCACCGAGCCAATTAAATTGAAAGTGGGTGACCTCTATGACATCAGAGACATAGTTCACGAGGTCACTCGGGAAGCGCTCTAGGAAGCTATGACAGAGCAACATAATGTGTTGGGGACCCTAAGGGTGCAACTACAGGGACTTTAGGCGTGGGCCCCACAGGAAGGAACAGTAGCCGCCTACGGTGCCACAGTTACATTAGTAGCGGAGCAGCTGTTGCGCGCAAGAATGGCCAACACTATAGTGCTACTGGAAGGAGCGATAATAGCGAAAAGTGAGGAGGATTGAGTTGTAGTGGGCAGGATCAAGGGAATTGGCCTAAACTTGGCTGCCCTTCCATGGGAGATAATATATCAGCTTCAGGATGGAGCAACAATAGAACTCTGTGCTAGGGAAGGATGCATAGTGCATTTTCTCAATGAACAGAGAATCAAGATTGAGCAGCTTAGCCTTCAGCATGATGAAGTGCTTGCACAAAAGAATTAGCTAGAGAAACTGGTAGAGGAATCATGTCACCACATTCTAGAGCTAGAAATTGTGATAGACCTACCAGTTGGAATACGAATCCAAAAATTAGCGAGTGAATTTCGCGAGGCAAAGGAGGAAGCAACGAGGGTACAACTGGACCTCAACCTTCAGATTTCCAAACTACGATTAAAGGCGTAGTCCTCTACACTCTTGGAAGTTAGGGAACAGTGCGTTGATGCTATTCAGAAAGGGCTAGAGGAAATAAGATAGGCAATACAAAACTGCACCACTATGTTGGAAGAATCCTTCGCGGTCCTCACTTCATTACAGGAGGACCCCAACATATAGCACCTAGAAACGGAGGCACGGGAGCTTCAAGTGCAGTATGACAATTTGCGCGGAAAGGCGCAGACAGTTGTCCTGACCCAGCGGCTTGTGAAGCTACAACATGTAAAGGCGTTGAAGGAACATGTGGATGTCGCACGATAGAAAGAGGTTGTCCTTAAAGCACACTTCTAGCCTTCGATTGATGAGGCCTTCCTCATCATTGCAGACATTGAAGGAAATCTCGCATAGATGAAGGCAATGCATGACTTAAGACAAGGATTTCCCCTAACAGTGAGCATTTGGCT
The DNA here is from genome assembly GCA_000404065.3 of Pinus taeda. Taxonomy (NCBI): domain Eukaryota; kingdom Viridiplantae; phylum Streptophyta; class Pinopsida; order Pinales; family Pinaceae; genus Pinus; species Pinus taeda. Next base: position 46,404 of record APFE030494297.1, on the reverse strand, counting down.
AAGAGAGTGGAGCAGATCCAGTAGACTGCACATCAGTGCGTTGCAGAGCTCTGGAAAGCGCAGGAACAGTTGGAGGGGCTCCGTGCCAAGATCACCACACCAGTAGAGTGACTCGGGACGAGTCACGATGATTGTGTTGGGGGCTTGTTGGGCATGGAATCCCCCCTAGAGCAGGTTTTGGGGCTCAAAGCCCAGGTTTTGGTCAAAGATGTTGTAAAACTCCATGAATTGCGGGCGTGGAGTGTGAAGTGTACAATTGAGTCATAGTGTTGTCTACCCTAAACATTGTACTGTAAATTAGTGTAAAGTCAGCCTACCCATGGTCCATGGACCATGGGATTGTATAATGGAGCGAGGCTCTAAGTTGTAAAGTTGGGAAAGAAAGGATGAATAAATGAATAACGAAGGGATGATTCGATCTTAGATTAGAGTTCTGAGTGTCTTGTGTTGTAGTAGAAGGAAGAGGCTCTACAACTGAGTGTGCAAAGGCCTAGTAGAGTCTGCAGTTGAGTGTGCAGACCCCTGCAGCTGAGTGCATAGGGCAGTGTTAGGTTTGTAAGCAAGATTGAAGATTATTAAAAGAGAAGTTCATTTCTGTTCCTGTGTATTTGCTGTGCATTATCTTCTTTATGTTTGTATTCAGTTATGGATTGCGTAGACTGATATAACTGATATATATGCTGTAATAACCATAAATCTTATGCAGACAAGTTAAGTAATCAGTTAATTAGCAAGGATCATGGGTATTATATGGATCGTGCCCTGTGTAGGGCTACATGGAAGCCGCATCGCAGGTTGCGAATGGACTACAAGTGTGCATAGCGACAGGTTAGACCACAGACCTCTAGAAGCCCATCAAACATCCCTAGGGTGAAAAAACCTGGTTCTAGCACCCTCCCATACTATTTCGGGTGAGACCTCAGTCCGCACTTCACTGATTGTTGCTAAAAGGGCCAATAGTGCTGGGATTTGCTTGGCTAAATCACCTCTGAACCTGGGTCAGGCACCACTAAGCCAATAGGTGAATATGAAATGGACCAGGTAATTTTGGATTTGCAGTCTGATGCAAATGTCTTACCTAATAAGACATGGGAAAGGATGGGGAGACCTACATTGCAGTGGTCTCCTATTCAGTTGCACATGGAAAATCAGCAGAAGATTATTCTAATGGGGCACTTATATGGTGTAATGATGGACGTTGAGGGTGCGAGTGTGCTGGTTGATTTTGAGGTCATTGAGATAGTGGATAATAATAACCCATACCCCACGCTGTTAGGAATTGACTGGGCTATTGATATGAACGTGGTAATAAACTTGAAGAAGAAAAATCTATCCTTTGAGAAGAAGTCGCTCAGGGTTATAGTGCCACTAGACCCTATGGAAGGAACACATTATACTGAACCAGTGCCTGACTATGTAGAAACTGATTATGATCTCAATCATATATACAATATAACAACGCGAGATGAGGATTGGATCAATCCTACAATAGATGGATGAATTGCGTGGGACAAGGATAGTTCCTGCGCCTCATATTCATATGAAGAGCTTGAGCACTAGCATAATAGGTTGCATGAAGTATCTACGCTCCACAGCAATATGATGACCAAGTCTCTGGGGTGTGTTGCAAATGAGGTAAGAAACCTTTTGCATTATGATGGTTCGACTGATGTGGAACTATTTTTGGATGAATTTGAAAGGGTAGTACCAGAAGAACATCGATTCCAGGCATTGGAATTGGCGCTGCATGCTATAGCTGCCCTTTGGTGGGGTATGCACAAGGAGAGCTTTACGGGATGGAGAGAATACAAAAGAATGATGAAGTTAAGGTTTGGCTATGCTAATACAAGAATGACCGAAAAATATAGTGGCAAGGATGATCTGTGCGATCACTTAGCACGATGGACTAAGGCACGAGGAATAAAACCACAACCAGAATGGGTGCATATTTTCTGTTATACCTTAGATATGATCCTAGTGAACTGGTATTTGGAGACAGAGCTTTGCCATGAGACTAATAAATGGGATTTTTTAAGGGAAAATTTTCTATTAACCTTCATCTTTGAAGATGGCTTTGATAACATTGGATTCAGCCAGATTGGAGTACATGGCTACACCATGCACTGGAATGCTGTAATGTGACTGCTGAAGAAGAAGATGATCCACGGAATATTACCATTCCAGAAACCTAGGGGCAATGCGAAGTCGAAGGACCAAAGGTGGCGAACCCAGATATATCAGCACCTTTGAAAAATTTATAGGCAAAAATTGGATCTGAAGAAGAACATAAGTTTGTGAAGATAGGAGACTATTGGGAAAAATATATGATTGATAAGCTAGTTGACCTACTGCGCGAGTACCAAAACTTATTCCCAACCAAGTTTTCATATTTGAAAGGGATTTTCAGAGATTTAGGTGTTATGAAGATCACATTGAAACCGAGTGCGAAGCTTATTAAGCAGTGGCCTTATCGACTAAATCCAAATGTTGGCTTAGTGGGGCCCGACCCAGGTTGAGAGGTGATTTAGCCAAGCAAATCCCAATACTACTAGCCCTTTCGGCAATAGTCTGCGGAGCGTGGAATGAGGTCTCACTCAAAGTAGTATGGGAGGGTGCTAGAGCTAGGTTTCCACACCCTAGGGATGTCTGATGGGCTTCTAAGGGTACGCGGTATGACCTATCTCTACACACACTTGTGCTCCCTTTGCAAGCTATGATGCGGCTTCTGCGTAGCCCTACTCGGGGCGTGACCCATATAATACCCACGATCCTTGCTATTTAACTGATTACTTAACTTGTGTGCGTAAGATTTATGGCTATTACAACATATATATCAATTATATCAGTGCGCACAATACATGACTGAATACAAACATAAAGAAGATAATGTACAACAAATACACAGGGATAGAAATCAACTTCTCTTTTATTAATCTTCAATCTTGCTTACAAACTTGACACCGCCCTACACACTCAATTGCAGGGGTGCGCACACTCAGTTGCAGACTCTACTAGGCCTCTGCACACTCAGTTGCAGAGCCTCTTCCTACTACTACAACCCAAGACACTTAGAACTCTAGTCTAAGCTCGAACCATTCCTTCGCTATTCATCTCTTAATTGTTATCGTTACAACTTAGAGCCTCACTCTATTTATACAATCCGATGGTCCATGGACCATGGTAGGCCAATACAATGTTTAGGGCAGACAACCCTATGACTCAATTGTACACTTCATGCTCCGCACCCGTAATTCACGGAGTTTTATAACATCCTTGACCAAAAATTGGGCTTTGAGCCCCAAAAACCTATTGTGGGGGGAGTCCATGCCCAACAGGCCCCCAACACAATCATCGTGACTCATCCTGAGTCACTCTACTGGTGCGGTGATCTTGGCATTGAGCCCCTCCAACCATTCCTGTGCTTCTAGGAGGTCCACAGTGCACTGATCTATAATCTATTGGATCTGCTCCACTCTCTTGACTGAATGCTCACTATCAGGGGCAAATCCCTGTCTTAGGTCATGCATCACCTTCATCTTTGCGAGCTTTCCTTCAATGTATGTAGTGATGAGGAAGGCCTCATCAATCCAAGGATGGATGCACACTTTAAGGACTACCTCTTTCTATTGTGTGGGATCCACCTATTCCTTCAACGCCTTTGCCTACTGTAGCTTTGAAAGCCGCTGGGTGAGGATAATTGTTTGCTCCATTTCGCGTACACTGTCATACTACACTTGAAGCTAAAATGGCTCCATTTCCAGGCACTGTATGTTGGGGTACTCCTGTAATGAAGTGAGGACCGCGAAGGATTCTTCCAACATAGTTGTGCAGCTCTGTACCGGCTATCCTATTTCCTCCAGCGCTTTCTAAATAGTGCCAGTGCGTTGTTACCTAACTTTTGAGGGCATAGAGGACTGCGCCTTTAATCACCGTTCAGCAATCTGAAGGTTGAGGTCCAGTTGTACCCTCGTTGCTTCCTCCTTTGCCTCACAGAATCCACTGGCTAATTTGTGGATTTGTATTCCAACTGGTAGGTCTGTCATGATTTCTAGCTTTGGAACGTGGTGACATGCTTCCTCTACCATCTTCTCCAACTTCTACTTCTGTGCAAGCACTTCATCACGCTGGAGACTAAGCTACTCGATGTTGATTCTCTGTTCACTGAGCATCTGCACTGTGCGTCCTTCCCTAGCGTGGAGTTCTACCGTTGCTCTGTCCTACAGCTAATATAATGTATCTCGCGGATGGGCAGCCAAGTTTAGGCCCAGTCCCTTGATCCTGCCCACAATGGTTCTATCCTCACTTTCCGCTGTGAGTGCTCCTTCCGATAGTACTATGGTGTTGGCCAATTTTACGCGTAGCAGTTGCTCCACTACGAATGTACCTATGGCTCCATAGGTGACTACTACTCCTTGTGAGGGTTGCACCTGAAGTTCTTGTAGTTGTGCCCATAGGGCCCCGAACACATTTGGTTGCTTCATCATTACTTCTTGGAGAGCTTCCCGGGTCACAGATGTCATAGAGGCCACCCTCTATCAATGTAATTGGCTCGCAATCCAATTTGGAAGCCTTGTCCTTCTTTCATGGGCCTGATTTCTCCACAGCGTGCGGCCGTTTCAGTTGTGTGGATGTCATGCTTAGGTCCATGCCTTCTGTTGTATATGGTCCTTGTCCTGTAGACATGTTTTGGCCTATTTCCTCCTATGTTGTAGTGGCCCCTGTTGCTTGTGCTACTGCTGCTCTTTTAGTAGCCTTTTCTTGTTTTGCGACTACCTTTGCTACTTCGCGGGTGGCCCTTAGCTTCGTAGCTGCTTGTTCGTTGCACCTCTTCTAGCCAACTTGGTGACATGCAACTTGGTTGCATCCTTCTGCTTCTGTGCTATTGATCTATCCCTTTCTTCCAGATTCGGGGTGCGCCACTCAAGTGGCCATGAGTTGAGCATGGAGAAGATGGGATCATCAATTGTGATTAAAGGAAGCTTGGCCCAGTTCTACGTCGGGTCCTTGCGCGCCTTGATATTGACATTGTGCATATTCACCTTGAAGTTTGCAAATCTCTGCAAATTGTTGTACACTATTGGGAATAGGCACAACCTTCTATTAATCCACATCCGAAAACTTGCCTGCATGAGCACCCAGAATATTTTAGTCTCGCAGATCCACGTGGCGTCCTTTGTAGCCCAAATCGACGCATATTTTGCAGCCTCTGGAAAGTCTTATTTAATAGGAGGGAACTGACTATCCTCAAGTAGTTCCCCTATCACCAGTAAGATAGAAAAGAGCAACCACATGTAGTGGAAGGTCTTGCCCTACTCCTACGCTTCCTTGCAGTTGGTTAGAAATTCTTCACAGAGGAATTAAGCCCAGTTGAATTGAACCCCCTTCGTGCATTATTCTTCCAGTGCAACCACTGGTGCTGGTACCTCGTCTCCACAACATTTTCTCATCACCTTGTTGGCCAACAATTGGGTGGCTATGTGCACCCCTTTGGCTTTAATGCTACTGATTACATAGCCTCTCTTCTTCTTTTCCAATTTATACTTCTTCTTCATGGCCTCTGTGAGCGCCAAATCTCCACTTTTGCCGGCTATCTCCACGGGGTCCTTTCCCTTATGGGGAAGTCGAGAAATCCTATGAATAAGCTCCGCCATGATGGGAATAGGCTCCTCCAGCCATAGATACCCATCATGCAATAGGAAAAGTAGTTGCCTGATGGAAAAGATCATGATTAGTGCACGGTGAAAATGTAGAATCCATAGTAGGTGGAGTAGCCCAGCCTTCTCCATGTCGCACAACCATTTTTGCGGCTCTAGCACTGTAACTAACGCCTCCTTACTTTGTTTCATGAGGTTCTCCTTCTGTAAATGTCTGAACCTTTTGTTGTCTGTTAGGTCCCAGTCTTAAGATTTCATCATGGGCATGCGGCCCAGGACCAAGCCTTCAAACAAGATTACATCTGGGAGGAGCGGGGTTTGGAGTGTGCCCTTATTGGCATCCAAATCCTTGGGTACTTTAGCTTTTCCTTTTCATGGAAGGACATACTTGGGCAGTTTTTCTGCGGCGCATATCAGCTGGATGTCTTCTTCCATTTCTTCATCCGCCTTTGTTTCCTCTACGAAAGCCTGGATATCCTCCTCCTCATCATCTATCTTAGGGTTGACAGCCTTGCCCTTGTCTTCCATGGAAAGTTTACCAAATCGAGGATTTCACGGGGACATGCAGACGGGTGTTGCAGCCTATGTGTCCTTCTTGGGCCTTGGCGTTTGAGGTGATTTCGAAATTTTCGTCGCATCCTCCACCTGCACCATAGAGCTCTATGCAGTTTCCTCGACGGTACTCTCTACAAAATAGACACCTCTCCTAGTAGTTTTCAACTCGTTTGAACTATTTGTGGTAGTTTGCGAATTCAGGGGCTCAAATATTGCTTGGCGCTCAACACTCTGTCCTCTTCATAATAACTCAAATCTCAAATGAACAAGTGTTGTCTCGTGGCTAACCTTGGGAGTTTTATATTGTCTTTTGAATTTGAATTTTACCATTCCCCCCATTTCTAAGTCATTAATGCGTTCTTGGTGGCAGATCATCCCAAATCTAGATTTTAATTCACGCCTTAATTGCCTGTCACCAGCTCCTTTTTGCCTTAAATTGGTCATCTTGTCATGAACAGTGATGCCAACGGTTACTTTCCGTTTTACCCGCGCGACAATGCATCTCCCCATGCATGGGCCCGAGCCTTGTACCATGCTGATTCTGTGCACACCTTCCTCACCGCGTAGTTCCCAAACAGACTCTTTTAGAGTTGCACACTTTCTTTCAACTATCTGGAGCACTGAGACTATGATCCCTACAGCTATTTAGATGGTCGCACCATCTATGTGAGACTCCAATTCACTTTCCAGTGTAGTCCATGGACACTCGTCAATTTCCCTTGCCATGGCCGGCACAACGCGTTCTACCTCATGTGCTACGCTCCCCTCGTTACTGCGTTTGGTAAGGTGCGGTCTCAGCCATGGTAGTAGAGTCATAAATTCCTGGTGACAATAGTCTAAGACAGTGGTATGATCATCCATATTTCACCTTATCATCCTTGGTTTATGAACAAGACCTGCGTGCGTGACCTCATTTTCTAGTCTTTTGATGTTAGTGTCCATCATGCTTTTCTTCCTCAATCATACCCGATCTTCTTCGAGTTCGTGAAGTCTAAGGTTCCCTCGTTGAATGGCTTCCCGAATCCTTATATGGTTTTCCTCACGTAGCTGTGTGATTCCTTCATGCTGGTCTTCACGGATTGTCATAGCTGTGAGAGCTATTACATGTGGATTCCTTTTGGTATTCCCTTTAGAAATTTCGGGTTCTACTCTGTTTCGCACCTTTCGAGTTAGCTCTGTGCTCAAGCTTGTGCACATAGTCCTATAAGCCCATCAAACCACTGGCATGCCCATGTGCCAATCAGTTCGTCTCGTCTGATAAACCTTCTTCAGTATTCCGTGCATCCTATCGAATTCTTTGTCATGGATCATTGGTAACGCGCATCGCCCTTCCTGCTACTGTTGTTTGTTTTGATTCTCTAAGCTGTGCGCTTGTGCGAACTGTACGGCATATGCCTGTACCCATCGGGAAAGGTGGGCACGCAAGTCATTTCGCCCACTCTAATTTGATTTCATTTGAAGCTAGGGTTTTCCAAAGCGTAGGCGCATCATCCTTCTGCATCCATGCCATTCTTCAAAATTTCCTTGATGCGTACCCCACCATCGTGTGAGTGTTGTGCATAATGGCCACTTCAGCGCATCGAATTGCTACTACTCTGGTATTGCATTTTTGAATTTTCTCAGAAATTCATCCACCATTAACAATCCATCATATGTCGGCAGCTCCCTTGCATCTATTTTTATGCAATGACCTGATCATCATGTTGCAATTCAGTGTTGTTACTTTGTGCAGCTGATTTTACCATCGCCCTATTTCTTCATCTGAATCTGAAGTGTAGGAGCTTTCCCACTCCCATGAAATCCTTCCATCTCTAGTTGGATTCACCTAATCCTCTCCTTGTGTAGTTATCTTGTAAATATAGTCAAGATCATCATCACTATCGTCATCGCACATTGGTTCAGTGTATCGCGCACCTTCGGCTGGGTCTAGTGGTACTACTATGCGTAGTGACTTTTTGTCAAAGGTCATTTTGCGCTTCTTCATATTTATGACCCCATTCATATTGGTAGCGTAGCCTATTCCTAGTAGCGCGGGATAGGGATTACTATCATCCACAATCTCTATCACTTCAAAATCCACATACGCACTCACACCTTCAATATCGACTGTTAACCCTTGCAATCTTTCCATGGGCAAAAATCTTCTATTGGTTCACCATTCATAATTGAATAGGGGACCATTATAGCATGGGTTTGCCCATGCATTCCAGGTTTTCTTTGGTAGTACATTCACGTCTAAACCCAGATCTATAATTACTTGATCTAGTTGATATTCGCCAATCTGCGCAGTCAACCTCTTCTCCCTTCTTGTGTGCAATGCATGCTTTCCCAGTGTTCGAAACACACGGGGTTCTCCTAACCCTGTGCACCTAGTGATAAGTTCCTATATTCCTTTGACTGCCTTGTCATGTAGTAGTCTCATGCATGTCTCCAGAAAGGTAGTGAGCATTGTAGGATCCATCCCTGGTTCTAGTTGATCCTTACTACTTGAAGTGGAGGCCTCCATGAAACTCTTCTTAGCTTCCATGGATCTCTCCTTCACGCGTTCTAAATCAAACTCGGGTTCATTTGTTGGAGCCTTGCAAACCCACAGGCTTTCTTCTGGCTGCTTCTATTTATCCTCTCCCATCGTCATACTACTCCTGAGCATCATTTTGACATTTATGTCTTCTTCGCGTGGTTCAGACCTCATCATTTGCAAAGTATGGGTCGGTGGGTGTTGGAGTACCCATTTTTCACCCATCTTCACTATCAGCAAAGGGCAATCTTCTACCTCATGATCAAACTAAGTACAATACCAACATGATATACTAGTTAGGTTCATACAATCGTGGGCATAATGCATTGGCCCTCTGCAATTGTAACATATTATCTGTCTGCAACCCCTCCCTGGTCCCATTCCGCCTCGACCCCAACCGCGCCCCTAAAACCTAGTGCACTCCATCCTTGCATTTGGGTCAAGAGCTCATGTTTCTGCCTGTACCCTATAGGTAGGGGTTTGATCCATCATTAGTTCATAGCTTCGATAGGTGCGTTTGTCATGGCCTACTGACCTACAAAAATTACAAAATAACTACTGAAACATTTGCATATACTTCTGCAATAGATGACAATTATCTATGGTATGTTTTCCTCCTATATAGTAGATCACGCACCATAACCCAGACCCTGCGCTCGGCTCCACTAATGCCTCTGGTCTTAATGTCATTGGTCCTTCTCCTACCAAGTAGTTTGCAAACACTAGACAATGATCTTTGTCGTGGCCCTGGCCTTTGCATTTTATGCACCATACTTCTTCATGCACCTCTGGCCGAGGTGCCGTATCCTATTTCAAACTCTTTATTTCTAGACGTAGATTTTGTAGCTGCATGTGTATCTGTTGGACTCCCAATCCAGGGTCTTGTATTAGGGTCTCATGCAACCTCATTGCCATCTCCAACGCTTCGGCCTGGGTAGAAAGTTTTTCCTGTGACATCGCTGTCCATAAGTGTGGTGTAAGTGAGGCCACAAGCCATGCGCGATGTTGTGCATCTATTAAAATCATATTGGTTTCACGAATCGTACTCTTCAACCTTTGGTCCAGATCCCAGGGGTCTCGCTCAGAAGCATCGCGATCTCTTTAAACGTGATGATTGACTGCGTCTCTGATTTTGGCCTGCTAAATTCCCTGTTCAACACATTCTAGATCTCTGCAATTCCTATGTTCGGGTGGTCATTGGAATGCTTGATATACCATGTTAATGTGTAATCCTACAGTGCTCTCATTAGTGTAACCTTCTTGATATTATCATTTGCAACACCCTGTGCTTCCCATACTGCTCTTACTATGAACCAGAATTGGTCTGGATCTTCATTCCCTATTCCTCTGGATACTGGTAATTTGATCGCGCTCGCCATACTGAACTATGGAGGTGGAGCGAGTGGAGATGGAGGTGAGGGGGGTGAAGCGGGTGGCAGTGCAGGTGGAGGTGGTAAATGTGAAATCTGTTGCCTTATCAAACTGACTGCGCTTCTCAGAGAAACCTTCGTGAGCTTGTCCTCGCTCTCCCACGAGGGTGAAATCAAGGGACTGTTTTCTAATTCTTCACTACTTCCGCTTTTGTAGATCTTTCTGCTCCGCGTAGTCCCAAACATTACTTTATTCACATAACCTGCTTTTCACACAACAACATCTTAACCCAAGTGTTCAAAGATTTAATATACTTACCTCGCGGTCCCTTGAGAACACGTCGCTCTGCCTCGCTGTAGTTGATGGTCATGTCTACCACAAACTCAATGATAAATCCTCCTATTATTTAGCTAAGCCAGTGGTCCACAAGTCATGCTATCTTATCTTCTGAGGTTCCTAGTCTGTGCACTAGTTTCGGAGTCCACACTATTGGTTTGTTGAGCCTACACCTTCCTTGGCTATCTGCTAACTTCGTGATCCACTCATACAGCTCCGATGGAAAAGATGCAAGAAACTCTCGTGGATTTCAATGTACAAGTAGCGATCCAACCACTGTTCCTTAGATACTCATGGATTCCTGTTTTCCTGCGCCGCGAACTTGTGAATCTTCTTGTCCAATCACCTTTCAATTTCTTTCTTTGTAGGGTTCCAGTGGCATGACATTAGGCATCCTTTATGTAGATCCCAGTCCTGGCAACAGAACCATTTGTTGGCTTTGTGGGGCTTGACCCAGGTTCAAAGGTTATTTAGCCAAGAAAATCCCGATACTACAGGCCCTTTAGGCAACAGTCTGCGGAGCGCGGACTGAGGTCTCACCTGAAGTAGTATGGGAGGGTGCTAGAACCAAGTTTCCACATCCTAGGGGTGTATGATGGGCTTCCGGAGGTCCGCAATCTGACCTATCTCTACGTGCACTTATGATCCCTTCACAACCTACGGTGGAACTTCCACGCAGCCCTACTCGGGGCACAACCCATATAATACCCATGATCCTTGCTATTTAACCGATTACTTAACTTGTGTGCATAATATTTATGGTTATTATATCATATATATCAATTATATCAGTGCGCACAATAAATAACTGGATACAAACATAAAGAAGATAATGCACAACAAATACATAGGAATAGAAATCAACTTCTCTTTTATTAATCTTCAATCTTGCTTACAAACCCAACACCGCCCTACGCACTCAGCTGCAAGGGTTCGCGTACTCAGTTGCGGACTCTACTAGGCCTTTGCGCACTTAGCTGTAGAGCCTCTTCCTACTACTACAAACCAAGACACTTAGAACTCTACTCTAAGCTCTAACCACTCCTTCACTATTCATATCTTAATTGCTATCCTTACAACTTAGAGCCTCGCCTTATTTATACAATTTTATGGTCTGCAGACAATGGGTAGGTCGACTATACACTAATTTACAATAAAAATTTTAGGGCGGACAACCCTATGACTCAATTGTACACTTCGCACTCCGTGCCCACAATTCGTGGAGTTTTACAACATCTTTGACCAAAACTTGGGATTTGAGCCCCAAAAACCTGCTGTGGGGGGATTCCATGCCTAACACCAAAGTATAAGGAGAAGGTGCACCTAGAATTGGATAAAATGCTCGAAGTTGGTATTATTGAGCCTGTAGAGGAATTAGATTAGGTAAGGCCTATGGTGGTCCAAGAAAAGAAATAGAAGGGCGAAATCCGCATATGCGTAGACTTGCGAAAGCTGAATGACGCCTGTGTGCATGAACCATTTCTGACACCATTTACTGACGAAGTATTAGAGAATGTTGGTGGATAGGAGGCGTATTCGTTTACTAATGGCTTTTAAGGATATGATCAAATAAATATTGCGCTGGAAGATCGAAGCAAGACAACCTTTGTGATTGAGTGGGGTTGCTTTCAATATACAGTTATGCCATTCGGATTGAATAATGCGCCTACAATCTTTTCCTGGGTAGTGATCGCAGTGTTCAAAGAGTCATAAGTTCCAGGAAGTATACTTTGATGATTGAACTGTGTTTGGGTTGGTGAAGTGACATGTTGCGAGTCTGCGCCTCATGTTGGATACACGTTGAAGGTATCAGATGGTGCTAAACTTGAAGAAATGTATATTCTGTGTGCCTTTTTGGATTTTGCTCGGCTATGCTGTATGTAAGCAGAGCTTGATGGTGGACCCTATGAAGATCATTGTTACTGTGAATTTGTAAGCCCCTCGAAATGTGAAACAACTGCGCGCGACATTAGGACACACTAGGTACTAGAGGAAGTTTATCAAGGCGTATGACCAGATAATTGTGCTGATGGAGAAATTATTAAAGAAGGATGTGATGTTTTTCTAGGATGAAGACTGTTAGTGCAGCTTGGATGCCTTAAAGGAGAAAATGGTGACCGTGCCTATTTTGGTATTTCTCAATTGGAAAAAGGAGTTTCATGTGCATGCTGATGCATCTTGTATTGTGCTATGAGCTATATTAACACATGCATGTGAAGGAGAGATTGACCATTTGATAGATTTCGCCAGCTGGAAGTTATCCAAAGCTGAAAAGAATTACTCTACTATAGAGTGTGAATGGCTAGCGATGGTCTATGTGCTGCAAAAGTTTAGACATTATTTTTTAGGTAGACACTTTAAAATGTATACAGATCACTCGCGCTGAAGTACCTAGTAAAGCCTATGTTGGGGGCGAATATTTGATGATGGTTACTATTGTTCTAGGACTATGAATTTGAGGTGATTGTGAAGCCTGTAAGGATGAATGCAGGCCCGGATCATATCTCAAGGATTGAAATAGGTGAGGAACCAAGTAGTTTGGAGGAAGGACTACTAGAGATGCAACTCTTTGTGGTGTGTGTCGTGGAAGATCATTTTTCTGATATTATTCAATTCTTAACGATGGGAATAGCTCCAAAAGGTTATTCCACTCAACAAAAGAAGGAGTTAGTAGTTCAAGCCATGGATTTTTCAGTGATCATAGGTCATTTATATAAAATAGGAATGGATGAGATACTGCAAAGGTATGTTCGAGAGTTTTGACATGCTAATAACCTAGCTGATGCTCTTGGAGGAGTGGCAGGAGGTCACTATGCAGGGAAAGCAACCGCACAGAAGATTTTTCACACTGGGCTATGGTGGCGAACATTACAAAAGGATTCTAAGGCATACTACAAGGCATGCGATTCTTGCCAAAGGATGGGGAAGCCTTCACAAACAGATGAATTGCCTTTAAATCCCCAAGTTTCATTACAGGTATTTGATAAGTGGGCCATTGAATTTTTAGGTCCTATACAACCACCAGGAAAGAAGACGGGCGTGTGGTATATTATTATTGCAACATATTATTTAACCATATGGGTAGAAGCGCAGCCAGTGAATGATTGTATAATGACCATTGCTATGAAGTTTTTCTTCAAATATGTCTTAATGAGATTTGGATGCCCTAAGATTTTGATGAGTGACATGGGTATGAATTGTTTGAATGAAACGATTAGCGCGATGTTGGAAGAATTTCGGGGATATCATCAAAAGAGCATGCCCCATCACCCACAGGACAATGGAATGATGGAAGCTTTTAATAATATGTTGGATCATGCATTGAAAAAGGTATGCAATGCGTAGATGAATGATTGGGAAATGTGCATACCTTCTGTGTTATGGGCTTATAGGACGACCTGCAAAAAGTTGAGAAGACAAACATCGTTTAGGTTTGTCTATGGAATTGAGGTAGTAATGCTGATGGATTATATTGTGCCAAGTTTATGGATTACAACCTTGAATGAGATGGTGGATCATGAGACCTTGGAGGAACAGCTCACGCAGATCTTGGAGTTAGAAGAAGACCATTTCCTTACAGGATTTCACTAGCAAGTGCAAAAGGAGTGTGAGAAAGCATGGCATGATTGACATATTAAGCTGCGCACATTCAAGGTAGATGATTTGGTGATATTATATGACAGGAAGTTCATGAAGTTTCTAGGAAAGCTTCAAATGCATTGGTTAGGAGCATATGTTATTAAGGAGATCATGGATGGTGGCATAGTTCAGATCGCAAAGATGAATGGAGAACCATTCCCTGGAAAAGTGAACAGAAGTAGGCTAAAGTTGTACACAGGGGATCTTGCCCTTGCATGATGACCATATGGATGCAGGATAGTCTTAGTAATCCAAGCAGTTGCATGGGATTGTGGGACTATAAGCTACACTACCTGACTAAGGGAAAAACATGGTAGGGAGGCTGCACGACGGATGACAAGGGTGCGATATGTGAAGCTACACTAGATGAGATACACCATGGGGGATGGTGCCATGTAGGTAGGTCCAAAAGTAGCCGTTGAGTTTACTATTCATGACTTGATGGCAAAAAATCAGTTAAGAGGAGTGGGTAGGCACTATTTATGGTGAATATATTTGGAGATATGCCACCAAATATGCATTTATTATCAGAATTTGGGGGGAATAGTAGGATTTGAATCAAAAATTCCTATAAATCACGCATATTGTTCCACTAAAGAACACTTTGCATTTTGAGACTTGTCTGGGCACTTCGCTGTTTAAATTTTATGAGTCATCAATTTTGGGAGGATTTCGTGTCAAGCCCAACATTTTTTGTCTTACCTACGTGGAACTAGAAGGTTATTCTCCAGCAAATGATTGCCACCAACCTCGCTAAATCCGTGAGTTCTGAAGCTGTTGTTTCTGATGTGCTGAGCCCTAAGATATCAAGTACGGAAGCCAAAACCCCTATGCCTACCGCATCGAGGTCGCCGAGGCTGAAGCCATCAGCCACAAAGGAGAAGTAATCTTCCATAAAGGAGAAGTAGAAGAAGCTGATGCCAGTGAGAATGTCACCGAGGAAGAACCCAAAGGTGTGCAGAAGGAGAAAAAAGACAAATAGCCAGAGAAAGTGGTTGATTTGGAGGAGGAGGAATACCAAGGTGTAAAGGAATTGGATGCTAAAGAGGTCAAGCCTATCTCACAAATTCTCGAGTATATCCCTCTGTAGAAGGGAAGAACCAAAGTTACCAAGGACCCAGATTCCTAGAAATTCACAATTTCGACACCCTTATTGCTTGAACAGGTGGAATTTGAAGGTACTACATTAGTGCTCATTCTAGTGCTAAAAATGGAGGATTGGGAGCTCATGGACCATGAGAGGTTCCCACATTTGGTGACCAAAAAATATATGACGAATATATACTATGAAGAAATGGGGGTTATGTGGTTGGAGTCCATGAAGTGGGTCAAAGGTGTTGAGCAGGTAGGAGTGCTGCACATGCTCTACGTGCTGCATTGTCATAGATCGACTATCAATACGGTGTGTGTGCACCAGCTCCTCGTGCTAGTGCACAAGGGGTGTCTATGTCTTGGGGATCCCATCCCGATTACAGACATGTTGATCCATAGGATAATGAATCTGCCTTATAAAGGAGCAGACCTTGCTAAGGATTTTGGAGGGAAAAGTGGGGAAAAAAATTAGCAAATACGATGAAGACCGAATATGGGCTTGTTAGAATTCATGCAAATAATCTATTTGCTCTATTCAAGACCATGCAGTGCAATTCAATGTCGAGATTCTTGCGGGAAAAATTATGAGGAAGTTCCACACAGATGAAGTTCCCTGCAGTTTAGGAGGAACTCCCTGCAGTGTGTCAAGGGTGTTCAGTACAATTGGGAAAAATATCTATGCAAGGAGTTCCTCCTAAACTGTAGGGAAGCTCAGGAAGAGAGAAAGTTGTTCCATTATGCATAGATTTTATTATATATGGTTTTAGTAGCTTGGATATTGCTGGATGATAGCCAGTTCCCCGCACACAAGGAATATTTACCCGAGGCAGTGCGGTTCGCCTCAGTGTGGTCTACAAAAGACCTGACAAGAATCAAGGAGTCAATTTTTTTTTGGATATTGATTGAGATAGACCTTCAAATGGTTATCAATCAGAGGCCAAGGTTGTCTGCAACATTGTTCGATCAATTGACGGCCTATCTGGAATTCAAGGCCAATTTCCACAGTGTTTCAATCAGAGAGCGGAAGGACCCAAAGCACATATGGCACAATTTTCCCTATTTTGTATCTGAGACAGACATGCAGGGCATCATGGGTATTGGGTAGTAGAGTGGTGAGAACCCATAAGGTTTTATGTGGGAACAAGAAAAGGTGTAGAGAGATTTGTTGCGCAGAAGCGTAAGGGAGTTGCTCAGAAGGCTATGCGAGCTCTCGCTAAGAAAAAGAAAAAGGAAGTTGCTGCTAAGGAAACTACAAAGAAAGAATGGGTGGGGAAAGAGCATGCTACTAAAGAGTAGGCTGAAAAAGAATGATAGGAAATAGACATAGGTAAAAAAATTGGCCTCATAACACGTTGACAAGCACGAGTTGTCAAAACAGGAAGGAGGTGGTGATGAGGAGTAGAGAACTCCGTTCACCCTGAAGAGGTGTGGTTAGGAGAAGACTGTTGGAGAGTAAAAAAAACAAAAGTCTAATAAGAAGACACACATCGAACCAATGGTGCTGACAAAAGGTGATCTCAATGAGATTGGTGACCAATTTAGAGACACGATGACTAAGGTGTTGCAACAATTTGAGCAACAACAGATGCAGACACTGAGGAGCGTCCAAAAGGATCTATATGGAGTGCAAATCTAGGCTAACAATATTTAGGTAGGCATTGGGCAAGCAAGAGGAGTGCAAGTGACCCTAACATAGGGAAGTGGAATAGTGGCGAAGCTAAAACAGACTCTAGACCTCTGAGTCATACCATTGCCATAAGGTCCATTCGCATAGAATCAGATGAGGATCACGCTATGATCAACATAGTGAAGGAAATGGGGCTAAATTTGGCCATGCTGCCACTTCAGACCCTCCATGTGATGCATCACGGGGTTACAGATGAACTGAGGATTGGAGAGTAGTGTGCTGTCACAGTCATAAGTGAGTTTAGGGTCAACAATGAATAGATGTTCATGGAGAAAACTTAGGCGCTGAAGGCAAAGGAAGAGATGCATACATGAGTCAAAGCCTGGAGACAATGATTGAACATGCCTACAAGTTGGTACCTAAATTGAACATCCCAGAGGACACCAAATCATTGACAAAAGTAAGGAAATTGGCTGCCACGGTACACACATCAAAGGAAGAGGTTGGCATGGTTACCTTTGATTTCTAGATGAAGATAGCAGAGTTGCGGTTGAAGTTGTAGCCCACAACTCCGCCAGAGGTTTAGGAGCAGCACGAAGTAGAAATGAAGGAAAATATGAGCACCTTGGATGCCACAGTCAATGACTGCATAATGATGTTTGATGCAGCAATGGAATTATGGACAAATCTACAGGAGGACCTTAACTTGTAGAAGATGAAAATTGATGTCCGCAAGTCACAATAGAAGTATAATGAGGTCTGAGTGACTACACGTACATTGGTGTCAGCGTAGCACCTTGAAAAGCTACAAGAGGGAAAACGGCTGAGGGCACAGGTAGAAGAATTGCAGAGGAAAGAGGCCCTTCTAAAGGCGAGATTACAGTTGTGGCTAGAGGAAGCTCATTAGCTTACTTTGTCACTTTAGCAAAAGCTAAAGGTGCTACAATAGATGCAGAGGACAATGTGCCTAGCAGTGGAGGGCTCAACAACAGAAAAATTGGTTGAAGAAGTGTAGTGACATACGACACAGAGCCATGATGAAGTTGTAGTGTTGCAGGTTGAGCTCAGTGGTCTATGCAACAAGATCAAGGCACCAGCTAAGTGACTTGAGGGTGAGTCATGATATTTGTGTTGGGGGCTTGTTGAGATAGGGTCCCTTGGCTCAATGTTGGGGTTAGTTAACCCAAATTTTGTATAAATGTTTGTAAAAGAGGTAAAGTATTCATGAAATGTGGATGCAGAGTGCGCAGGTAAATATGAGTCAAAGGGGTCTTAGCCCATTGTTTGGATAAGTAGATAAGTCAGTTTTGATACTCACCCTTTAGGTTTTAACCCGTACATAAATTACCTGCATACAAATTCTAAAAACAAAAAATAAATAATGAAGAGAGCATAACACATAAAATAAATATACATAAAGATTTTCCCTCGGATCCCAAAACCGAGACTACTAGATTGATTTTTCATTATGTTCCTTTCAGTGTTAATATATATATATTATATATATTATATTTATATAATATTATAATATAATTTAATAATAATAATATATTGAAGCATTCATAAACTCCAATCCATTAACCCTAGATTAGAACATAGTTGTAGTTCCCTTGACCAGATCCACAAAATACCATGGACTGAAAACCATTACTCCCAAAACCATGTGCGAAATCTATGCACAAAAACATAGGTAGGTTCACCCACCTAATATAGGGTCCAAAAACGTTTTCCTAGGTTGTTGCCCCAGACCTTATTCAAGCGGCCTACCACCCCCCTAAATACCCCTCAACATGGGGGGTATCCAGCCCTCCTATGACCCCCCAACAATTCCCAGTGCAACATACAAGGGTTGCTCCCACCCTCCTTGTAACCCCCCCACGTGTGGGCTAGTCATGGAAATAATATAACACACCCTAACATTCTCCCACTTGTTGTTTCCTTTCCACAGGGGGCCATAGGAGAGTTAAAATTGATCCAATTTTTCAACACCCATTGTTTCTCTACACCAAGAGAACTTCTCAGTGCTCACAAACATTGTCAATGTATCTACAGTATTCTTTAAAGTGTCCACCTTTATCAGCAACACCTTTTTGTCCTCTACCATATTCCTCACAAAGTATTACTGAACATCAGTGTGCTTTGTCTTTGAATGATAAGAAGGGTTCTTTGCCAAGAAAATTGCACTTTGGCTGTCACAATCTATCCTTATAGCTCACTGTACTAACCCCATACTTGAAAAAAACCTCTGCAACCAAATTGCTTCCTTTCTTGCATGAGTGGCTGTCATGTATTCTGCCTCTGTAGTTGAAAGGGCCACTACAGATTGTCTCTTACTCATCCAACTGGCTGCACCTCCAAATAGGTTAAACACATATCCACTTGTAGATCTTATCTGATCCCGATCTACAACCTAGTTTTCATCAACAAAGCCACGAATGTCCAATACTCTATCCAATCCTGGTCTTCCTTGGTAGCAAAAACAATAATCACTAGTGCCATGCAACTACTGAAAACCCGTTTCACTGCTGTCCAATTCTCCTTCCCTAGTTTTGACATAAACTTGTTCAATACTCCCACTTCATTTGCAATGTATGGTCTAGTACAGACTATCACATATATTAGGCTATCGACTACACTTGCATGTGGAACATGGGACATGTCCTCTTCTTCTTCTTGTGTTTTGGGACACTATTCAACAGATAACTTTACACCTATAGGAATAAGAACCTTCACCGGTTTACTATCCTACATATTAAACCTTTGTAGTATTGCCTCGACATATTTCCTCTGGTTTAACTAGATCTTCCTCTTTGCCCAATCTCATTTAATTTCCCTGCCCAAAATATAGTTTGCAGCACCAAGATATTTCATGTCGAATTTAGAGGACAATTTGGTCTTCAAATCCTGGATAATTTCTTTGTCATTTCCAACCAGCAAAATATCATCCACATAAAAGACCAGATAAATAACACAATCACCAATTAATTTAAAATAAACACAGTGATATTTTTTTCTTCCTGTGAAGCCAAGTCCCATATAAAGTATGAAATTTATGATACCACATCCTTGGTGACTGCTTTAAACCATATAGAGACTTTTTTAACTTGCATACCATTTCTTTCTTACCCTTCACCGAAAAACCTTCAGGTTGCTTCATGTAGATCTATCTTCTAGATCCCCGTGAAGAAATTTTGTCTTCACATCTATTTGTTCTACCTCAAAATCAAAAGCAGCAACAACATATAAAAGTAATATGTAGGAGCTACCTTGGCAATAAGAGAGTAACTATCACCAAAATCAATTCTCGACACCTGGGAATAAACTTTTTCTATCAACCGAGATTTGTATTTCTCCACCTTTCCTTTTGCATTAATCTTCTTCTTGAACACCTATTTACTACCAATGGGTTTCCTTCCAATTGCCAACTCCACCAGATCCCAAGCCTCATTTTTGTGCAAAGATGCCATTTCATCAACCGTGGCCTCTTTCCAGAGTTTTCCATCCTCTGAATCTATTGCTTCCTTCACAGTTCTGGGTTTATATTTAGTAACAGATAAAGAAAAAAATCCATAGATAGTAGATGGACTATACCTTTCTGGCTGCCTTCTTTCTCGAACTGATCTTCTCACAACCAGAGTTTGTGGCTCTTCATATTCTGATTCCTCTTCTGCTGTAGAGTCTGATTCTTCCTCCTTTAGCTCAAAATCTATCTTCTCAAGTTCCTTTGGTAGGAATTCATCTCTAATAACATATTTCACCTCTCTAAACACCACATCTCAGTTGTACACAACCATGCTTTTTACTAGGTTCCAAAGCTTATAACCTTTTAAACCATCCTTATACCCAATAAATATGCACTTTTCATATTTACTATCCAACTTTGTTCTTTTATCCTTTGGAACATGTACCTATGCATCACATCCAAATACCCTGAGATGTGAAAGAGAAGGTTTCTTACCATTCCATACCTCTTGTGGAGTCTTATCTTCCAATGCTAACGAAGGTGATCTGTTGACTAGGTAACATGTAGTCTCCACCACCTCTACCCAGAATTCCTGTCCTAACGTGGCACCATTGAACATGCTTCTTACCCTTTCCATTAATGTCTTGTTCGTTGTTTCTAAAAATCCATTTTTCTCAGGTGTGTATGGAGTAGTCTTTTGCCATGCTATACCAGACTTCTTACAAAACTCTTCAAATTCCTTCTTGCAAAATTCTCCACCATTATTTGTCCTCAACACCTTTATCTTCTTCTCTATCTGGTTTTCCACTAGAGCCTTAAATTCTTTAAACCTATCAAAGAATTCAGATTTTTCTTCTTGAGGAAATATATCCATGTATTCCTTGAGAAGTCATCTATAAATGATACATAGTACATAGAATTACCCAGTGATGGAACCATCACAGGTCCAAACACATCAATGTGGATAAGATCTAATATCTGTTTTTCCCTCTTACCACCAAAGGGGAAACTCACCTGATTCTACTTCCCATATACACAATTTTCACAAAAATCAAAATCTAGAGAGTTATCAGACATACTTTCTACCATACCTTTACTATGAAGTATTCAAAGGCCCTTCTCTCCAATATGTCCAAGTCTTTGATTCCATAGGATGGTCTTTTCTCCAAAAACCACTAGATTTTCTGCTCCACTTTTAGGAACCACAGAACTGTTGCACCCATCAATAACAGTACTACCTTGCAGCTTGAACAAAGTTCCAATCTGAACTCCCTGTATCAATACTAGTCCTCCCTGAACCATCTTGTCGGTATCTTTCTCGAACACTATTTTTAAACATGTATCATCCATCTTGCTTACAGAAATCAAATTTTTGGCTAATGCAGGAATATGGAGAACATCTGGAAGTGTTCTAATCCTTCGACCTTGCAACTTCAACTTGAATTTTCCATGACCAATGATTCTTGCCTTCCTATCATCCCCTAAGAAGACATCACTACCATCATATTTCTCATACTCGCAGAACCACTCTCTATGGGGAGTTAAGTGAAAGGATGCACCTGAGTCAATCAACCATGCCTCATGATCTACATGTGTACTTGAAGAAGAACCCAAGTACACATCCCCACCTTCATCTAGTTGGTTTTCACTTCTACTGAAGGAGCATCATCAGATCCCTTTCCTTTCTGAGGAGATTTAGATTTACAGTCCCTTTTGTAGTGCCCTTCCTTTTTGCATTTCCAACACACTTTTACAGGTTTTCTTGGAGATTTAGATCTTTGACTTGAGGACTTATTTTTTTTTTGTTCTAGGACTGTCCTCGTACATACAAGGCATCACCATTCTGGATCTCCATATTTTTCCATCTCATCTCCTCCGTTAGCAAGGATGAGACTATTTCATCAAACTGCAAGGCAATTAGATTGCTATCTATTGCAACAACCAGACTATCCCATGAATCTGGTAGAGAACATGACAAATTGATGCACTTATCTTCATCTAAAATTTTAATATCAACAGATAATAACTGGATTACTATTGTAGTAAATGCGTTTAGATGCTCTGTCACCAAGTCTCTCCATATTTCATCCTCAGGTTATACAAATTTTTCCATAGGAACCTGTTATGAAACCAGCTCACAAAAAGATAGAAAAGGGGAGATCAACGCCTTAGAATTCAACCTCTTCAAGGGGGAAAAATCCTTTACATTACATAAATGAACAATTCTTGGATGATACAAATGAAAAGACCTCCTTTCTATATATAGGAGTCTAAGGGGTCATAATATAATCAGAGCCGACATAACATAATATGAGGGCACAATAATAACAATAGTGGGCTTCTATGGGCACAAATTACAATATGGCACTCATGGGTAATCAATATAAATAAGGGTTGTACTAATAACAATAAGGGTTACACTAGAGATAAGGCTAACAGCCCCTCTCCTTCAAAAAGTGTTGTCCTCAATGCTTGAGTAGTTCTTGATGCTTCTATATAAAATTCTTGTCCTCCCATGTGGAATCTTCAGTGAGTAAGTTCTTCCACTTCATGAGATACTCTGAAGTTGATCGATTTCGTAGCTATGGAGTTCTTGTTTCTGTGACTGCTCTAAGTTCCAATATGACTTTTCCTTCCTCTTCAACTTCTGGAAATATCGTTTGAATTGGGATCTTTTGCAACTTTTGAATAAGTGGCCATACTTCTTTGTCCTTCTACCATTCATCCCTTTCTTCATTTATCCAATCTAGTTGGATAATAGAAATAGCACAAAACAATACTTCCACATCCTCATCCTTTCTTGAGAGTGCATCTGCAACAAAATTTTGCTTCCATTTTCTGTAGATGATGTCAAAGTCATAACCCAAGATATTTGTGCCACGTTTTTTCTGTTCTTCTAAAGATAATAGTTTTTCTAAAAAGTATTTAAGACTATCATGATCCATTTTTACCTTGAAGTGTCTTCCAATTCGGTAAGGTCGCCATTTCTTAAGTGCATGCAGGATTGCCAACATTCCTTCTCATATATAGCTTGCTTGAGATGTAACAGCAAAAATACCCAATCACCTACATCAAATTTTTTTTTCACTACGATGTTGATCTACCTATTGTTTCATTCGATTTTGCACCAAAGTGGCGTTACCCTTTAAAAGTTGGAGAACTTGTTGTTGATGCTCGATGTGATCTTTCATTGCTTGAACCTTTTTCTTCTTGATAT
>APFE030494297.1:8436-20933 GCA_000404065.3 Pinus taeda | reverse complement strand
ACAATAGTGGGCTTCTATGGGGCACAATAGTAACAATATGGGCACTACATGGGTACATCAATATAATAAGGGGTTGTATTAATAACAATAAGGGGTTACACTAGTAGTATAAGGGCCTAACAGAACCTTTTATTCACTAGAGAGTTAGATTGGTATAAAGTCCTCAACCTGTCCCAAAAATCCTTTGCTAGAGCTTCCCTTGATACATTCAACAATATTGAATCTAAGACATAGAGTCATATTGTGATTTTTCCTTCTAATAGAACTTCTTCCATTCTTCATCGAAAATTTCCATTGGTTTAGTACCTAGATCTACCACGATCCACTGATCTTTATCGACTAGCAGATCTTCCATATTGAGTTTCCACAACTCAAAACTATGGCCATTAAATTTCTTGATCTCTGTCTTTCCGCTGCTCACCATATTCTTTCACCACGAGAATCGATCCCGTAGATCTCCCAATGAACAGGGTCTACCACAGGCCTGAGCAAAACCCCTTAGCAACAAAGGCATCCCCTTGAAGCCAAAACCTAGCTTTGATACCAAATGTAGGTTTCAAGCCCATACAAAAATTACCTGCATACAAATTATAAATACAAAAAATAAACAATGGCGAGAGCATAACACATAAAATAAATATACACTGAGATTTTTCCCTGGATCCCAAAACCGGGACTACTAGATTGATTTTTTATTATGTTCCTTCCAATGTTACAATACATATATATACATGTTGAAGCATCCATAAACCCTGGATTATAACATAACCCTAGTTCCCTTGACTAGATCTACAAAATACCGTGGACTAAAAACCATCACACCCAAAAGCATGTGCAAAATCCATCCACAAAACCATATGTAGGTCCGCCCACCTAATTTAGGGTCCAAAATATTTTTGTTGGGATGCTTTCCCGGACCCCGTGCAGGGGGACTACCGCCCCCCTGCATAACCCTTGACAAGGGGGGTAGCTACCCCCTTGTGAGCCCCTGGTAGCACCCGACGAAATGTACAGGGGTGCCTACCAACCCCCCATGCATGGGCTAGTCATGGAAAGAATATAACACACCCATGGTCCGCGAACCATGGTATTCTATTGAGAAGGCTATATGTTTGAGTCATAGCAAGTCTAGAAGTAGTAGTTCATAACGAAGAATCAAGATAGAGACTGTTTTGGGCAAGTGCTAAGGCAGGAAAGGCTCTGCTTCCTGTACTTAGGCAAGAAGGGAAGGCTCCTGCAACTGAGTGTGCAGGAGCCCTTGGTAAAGCCCACAGTTGAGTGCGCAGGGCAGAGAGTCTGTAATTAGAATGCTGGAATTGAATAGAGACTAATTTTGAAGAATTCTTGTGCAATTTGAGAATTTCCGTTGAATTTTGTTTATGTTATGAAGTGTTTCCTATAATGTGTTTTCTATGGAATAATGAATAAATGTTGTGCGAAACCATTGAATCTATCTTATTTATGCATGAATTGAGTAGTTGTCTAATTTTGCGAAGATAAGGGTTATTTCTAATATGTTTTCTGATAAATTGGATAAATCCTATGCGAAGTCAGATCTAGGGTTATTTATTAATGCATGAAAGTGGATAAATTGTCTATTCAAGGTCCACAAATATTGATTGTAGGCCTTCACAAATGTCTACAAGACATTTTACCCTAGTTAAAGTAACGATCCCTAGAAGGATATCGATTTGTGCGAAGGCAAATTTGAACTATAAGGGCTTAAGAATCACTTATCACATCTCTTTGGATGCAGAAAACTGGTTCTAGCATCCCCCAATATAGCTTCGAGTGAGACTGCAGTTTGCGCTATACAGGTTGTTGCTAAAAGGGCCAACAGTTAGGATTTTTTTGGTTAACACGAACAAATCTGAAGCTGAATTAGGCCCCCTTAAGCCAACACAATACCTTGGTCTACGAACCATGGGTATGTCTCAAAGCAGATTTAATCTTAACAAACTAAGGGGCTTTCACTTTCTAAAAGTCCCTTTGAATCCTATTGGCCTGCGCTACTCGCGCTTCATTCCTCAAAAAGCAGAGACTTTAAAATATTTGAAAATACTTTACAAAATTTGACCTAGGGGACCCCATCCCAATAGGCCCCCAACACAAAGTCATGACTCATATTGAGTCACTCTGTTGGTGTTGGCTCAATATTTTCTTGCAGACCACTGAATTTGATATTCAACGCTTGAAAATCTGATGTGGCCTGCGTGGTAGCCTGACAAACTACTTCGACCAGTTTCTTCGTGGTTGGACCTTCAACTACATGGCCTGTGTTTCTCTATGTCTGTTGCAGTGATTTTAACTTGCTATGAATTGTCTATGATAGTTGGCTTTACTCGTCGGCCCATGGCTGCATCCTTGAGGAGACAATGGGGGCCTTCTGACGTAGCTCATCAATTTGGGTCTAGATGAACTTTCCCTCTTGAAGTCTGGTGAACCTTTGCACAGGTGCTAAGGTCCACATTGTGACCCTGAGCTCATCAAACTATAATTGTTTTTCATGAATGTTTGCTTCAATCGTCTGCAAGTGTGGATCCTGTTGCAGGGAGGTCTACATGTCCATTGTTTGCTCGAACAATTGGCTACAGTCCTTAACCGCAGATTCCAGAGTGTTCATATCTTCTTTAATAGCAACCTCACGCTACTCTTTGACTTCCAAAGGAGTGGTTGGCTGCAACTCAAGTTGAAGTTCTGAAATCTGTAACTACAACTCAAATCGAACGTTTCCAATTTCCTCCTTGCATTCCTTTACCACAATAGCTAACTTCTTAATTTTCTCTGTCAAGGCCACTTCTGTTGGAATTTTGAGCTAAGGGAGCTCGTTGAATACTTGGGTGAGGGTGGTCTATAACTATTGATTTTGTTATATCTCCTCATCGCATGCCTGCAAGGCTTGCGCTTTCTCTTCAAAAATCTATTGATTGTTAATTTTTACGTTGTCGATAATCAATAGTGCTCGTTTCTCCTGGACGCGGAGCTCATGAAAAAATCCTTGGTGTAGCTCATGTAAGGTTTGGATCGACAATGTTGCAAGGTTGATTCTTAGATTCTTCTAGGACTGTCTGTGCTCTTGGTCTTCGTTTGTCTCAAACTAGAGAGAGCCCCTTGGTAGTGGTACTACATAGAGCCTGAATGTGATTTCTACTACACTAAGTTGTGGCACACTCACTTAATATGCACTCGCTTGTCCCACGCTCACTTGGATCACCCCTATTTGGACCTGCAATTTGTTTAGGTCCTGTGGTACTTAGTCCAATACCTGGTAGTATTGGTCCTCAATGTGTCCCATATAGTTTCAGTGGCGAAGCAGATGACATCAACTATCTCATAAAGGTCCCCCTCCATGAGGACCAATGGTGTCGCACTGACAAAGTTATCGAACTTTTGCTTCTTGCGAGGTCCCATGGTGATGCACTTTTTCTTCTTCCTAACCCTGATTGGGGAGTCTAACTTTGCACTCCCTTCCTCTTCACCTTCAGTTTCAACCTCAACATCATTGTGTGTGGTCTTAGGTTCTTCAAGGTTAATAGTGACCTACGATGTTTCTGTTTGCGCAACCTTCTCCTTTGGCGCTTCCTTTTCTTTTGTAGAAGCCTTTTCTTGTAGTGCTTCCCTCTCTTTTGTAGAAGCCTTTTCTCTCAGTGCTTCATTCTCTTTTGTAGAGGCCTTTTCTTACTGCAATGCCTATTCTTTCTATGCTACCTTTTCTTTCTGCACTGCATTTTATTTGGTAGAAGCCCTATGTGCTTCTTTCTCTTTGTCTTTCTTGGCTGTTGTCACAGTTGTTGTTTTCCTCATTTCGCCTTTTGTAGCCTTACTTGGTCTTGCACCTTCATCAGATGGGGTGAGCCATTCTCGTTGCCATTTGCTGATAATCCCCAAAATATCATCTTCTGCAATTAAATATGGCAACTTATGCCATGCTCCTACAACATCCTTCTTTGCGCGTATGGAAAGATTGTGAAAATTTGCGTTGAAATTTGCAATATTTACATACATTGCATGTAAACTAGGTGACCACTGCAGTCATTGGTTGATCACCATTTGTAGCTCTAACTCAAACAAGACCCATAACATCTTAATTGTTTCAATGATGTGGTTAGGATTCTTCTTTTTCCACAGTGAGGCAAATTTCGTAGCCTTGCACAAGTCTAGATCTTGCATTGGGAACTGGCTATCCTCAGGTGTCTTCCATGCCACCATCGTGATCTACATAAGTAACCATGCGTAGTGGAATTCCTTTCCATCCTCCTGAGGTTCACAGAAATCCTCAAGGAACTCATGATAGAGGTACTTGGCCCAATTATATTAGACCCACCAAAGATACTACTGGCATCGACACTTCATCGGTGCGACATTTCCGCATTATTTTTCAGTCCAAAATTTGTGCATCAAACTACACAGCTACATCCGATATGGAGCTAATGGAATAGTCGTGCGACTTCTTTGCCAACCTGAAGTCACTCTTCACCTAATCCATGAGCTTCTTCTCCTACGACTTCCCCACAAAGGCATCTGTGGGGTTCATGCCCTGATAACGTAATGATGAGCACCAGTATTACAACAAGAATGTTGCAACTGCTGGGGCTACCAACTTTACTTCATCAACCTCAGGTTTGTACAAACTTGGAGGTGACAGTGATGTATACACAGTATATGCAATTGTCTACTCCTATTACTTTTGAACTAGGGCGATAGACCACTAGAGTTTTTCAAACTAGTCTTCTATTGACTAGAAGGAGTCTGACTACCAAATGGAACATGGAAAACTATCCTTAATGCAAAAAGGAAATTATGCCCACTTCAGAAAATTAAAGCGTTGAATTGTAAGGGCTATAAAGTGACATGAAATCATCTAGCTAAGTATCTACACATTTTTCTTGCAAAAGAGACCTAAATTAACCTTGTTTGTAACATTTAGTGACCTGAACTAACTAAGAATGGAATTTTATCTAAGAACTATTATGACTACTGCATGCATGTGCTAAGTTAGAAATTGCAGAAAAATTCTTTTTGGATTTTAAGTTTTATGAATCCAAATGCTAATTTCCAACTTGTTCTTTGCCAGGGGAGATAGGTATGAGGGAAAGGTCTGGAATAGTTTCAAGGGTATGAAATCCAAGCAAAGGCCTAACCTAAGCTCGAATGACCATTTCTACTCAATTTAGGCCTAAAACATGCTACTACAGAGTTTCCTGTAGTACTACAGGATGTCCTAGTTCTATTAAAGGATGCCTAGTTTTATTACACAAAACAGGTCGAAATCTTATAAGGAGGTAGGAAAGGTATAATGAAGTGTGGGAAAGGTGTTTGATGGGGCATAAAGCATAGAGGAGGTGCACACTATCCAAGATTTAGTCAAATTCTTTAAGATGGTTGGATTTTCTCAAGGAAAATGCCCACTTTGATTACAAAACAAGGATTCAGTTTAGGATTTGGTGGAATTTGGCAGCGTAGCTAGAGAAGACGTGGATGAGGTGAATGAGATGAGGTTCCCTACAGACTAGAAGCTCCTACAAAAACATACTCTCTTTTCTTCATTTATGCACAAATTCATTTATACATGGAAAAGATGAGTTGAATCGAGGAAAAAAAAAGTTATTAATAGATAATACTAAGTTTATGAATGGAAGTTCTTCTAAATCATAGCAAACTCAAGAGATAAAAATGAAAATTGCAGATACTTCTAAGAAATTTAGAGACAATGATCTATTCAACAAGAAACTCTAGGTTATGCAATAATCAAACAATAAATCTATTTTTTGGGATGTGTGAATGGAACCCTCAAATCATGATTCCATAAGGGAGATGAGGTGAAGGCCACTATCACAAGATTTTATGAAGTATTTACTATCACTATGATACCACTGATCTATCTATCCAAAAATGGAAGAAAACTAAGTCATCATCCAAATAGTTGTAGATTAAACAAAACCAAAATCATTTTAGCAGCTAACTATGAATGTAATCTAAGCATACATGTACAGTAAGAGGAACCTTTGCTTCTAGGGTTGGGCCCTAACCTAAGAGATTCAAATCCTCTAAGTCATCTCAATGCTTGATCAAGAGAATTCTTTTCATTTTCATTAGAATATCAAAAATACATAAGAGTTATCAGTAACAATAACTTAGCTCGAAAATGCCTCTTGACTACAAAAAAAAAAATCGAATCCTAATGAGGCTCTAGGCCTTCTTATTTATACCACTGAAGCTACCAACAACGTCCTTAAATTTAGGGATGCTTGGCTCCCAACTCAATATCAACTTGTATTCGACTATCACTGGCTTGGCTACCAATCACCTCAGTGGCCTGGCTGCTTGGAACTCCGAGTTGATGAGATCTGGTGGAGGAATCTTTAAGTGTGTGAGGAGTTAAGGAGGGAGATCCAATATCTCAAAATCCCTCTTTCTTTTCTACTTCGAGTTCCTGCACTTTAATTATCCAAAATTTCTTCAAATCCTACAGTTAATGAAAATTAGTCCACATGACATAACATCTCATCTTTATCCTTATCACTAAAAAAAATATAATAAAACATGTAAAGAAATGTGAGAAAAGTTGATTTTAATAAGCTAGAGAGTGGCATTAAGGTCCATATAATGTATCTGTTGATGAGCCTCATCATCACGCCCTATTGAAAGTGTTGCTCATCCTGTGAGAAACTTAATCTATGTCCATGTCTTTCATTTCTCTTGTGGCCTCTTTGACATTCGAGGCTTCTATTGCTGTATTCTCCTCTTTTGGGTAAAATCCCGCATACTTCTCTATTTCCTCTAACTGCTTTCTTTCTTCTTCTTCTTTTCTTCCTTCTAATATACCCAAGAGAAATGATGGACTAAGTTTCAAGCCAATCTAATCGATATTGAGTCTCTGTAGTTCCTTCTCATACATTGGGTTCCTCTCTAGTGCATCCCTCATTATTTTAGGGGAATGATACTCCCTGATCTTTTGGCTGCATGGTAAGGTGCCCCACCTCCTTTGGCATGCTTTTTGGCTTTCATTCCCTAGAAATCTCAAATTGTCCTCAAAATGAGTGAGTGCTTTCTCTTGTGTAGCTAGGTATCTTGGTGCAAGATGGGGATCATTGGCGATGAGGTTTTGGATGCTAATGACAGTCATGGAATTGATCTATTATACTCTGATGTAAAGGGGCTCTTTTTCTTCTCTTTCCAACATCCCCTTTACTTCCTTAGCCCTGGCCTCCTCATGACTTATCCATGATTCCAAGGCCAGTAATTGTAAGTCCCCCAACTTTGAATTGGGGTCCCACACATTCAAGTCTATTAAGGCTAAGTTACGTAAGTAGAATTCAGATATCTTGGCCCTGTCCTACAAGGTGCTTTGGTCACAGAGCTCGATGAACTGCCTATAGTCTTGGAAAGGCATAATCCCTTGTTTGGCTAGGGTACTTATCTAAAATTGCAACCATTGTTCTTTTAGGTACAAGGCATATGATTTTGCTAGCATCCTGCATTGGAGTGCCTCCATAGAGAGAATTTCCATAGTGTCCAATTGGCTCTCTTTTGTATCTACCTCCTCAACCATGTGTTCTTAGCCTCTAGTTGAGATTTCATCACTCTTTCCTTGTCTCTTATCTCACTCAACTCTCTGCCCATATCTAGTATCCTCTCTTCCATATGGTCCACATCCTCTACATTCTTTGATTTAGCAATATACATCCAACGATGTGTCCTTTCTCTGTCCTTTTCAAGCTCAAATAATAGAGGGATGGAAAATTTCTATGGTATTACTCCGCCTCCTTATTGATGGTGCTAGACCCACCAATATTTAAGGTGATATACCCAGTAGGAATTCCTAATTAGACCTCAGATTGTTTGGTGTAGGAGTCCCAACAGTTGGTCGTATGGTAATGCCTTGACCACAATTTCACACAGAGGCAAGTAAGATGTCCCTGTTGGTAGCAAGGTTGTGACATATGCAACAAGCCAAGGAAGGTGCATGAGAGGTTATAACACACGAGGGTTGAGATGAGTGCAGCCCTTGTAAACCTCTGATAGCACGGAGTTAAGAAGGAAACACATGAGGAAAGATGCATCACAACATGGAAGGCAAGTTAGCTAGCAATCCAAAGTGATGGTTAAACCAATATCGCATTTCGGAAAGATTTATAAATACTTATATAGAATAGTCCATATATGCATGCCTAAGCAAACATATACATATATCATTTAGAGTAAACTAGATAGCATAGAATACAATACAACATATGCATGAAACGTGCTGGCTTTGTTATATTAAGAAGTGTAAGTTCCAGTCATACAATACATCCATGTCCAACCACTGGTTCCTATAGCAGAATCTTATAGCCACAACCACCTATTCCTTCAAAGAGATATACTAGCTCTGCGCAGTGGAGAATCCAAGGCTCATTACAATATTTTCCAAGCTCTCTCTAAG
The DNA here is from genome assembly GCA_000404065.3 of Pinus taeda. Classification (NCBI taxonomy): domain Eukaryota; kingdom Viridiplantae; phylum Streptophyta; class Pinopsida; order Pinales; family Pinaceae; genus Pinus; species Pinus taeda. The sequence continues at coordinate 12,508 of APFE030494297.1, read as the reverse complement.
ATAGTCATATCTTCATGTCCTTGTCTACGAACAACTTGATGTCTTCATGGGTAGGAAAGTTCATAGACACTTGATTGACTGCATCCCCAAGTGTGCTCTAGACGGTGTGTTTGACTCTGATCTCCTGGAAACCATTGTACTTGTGCTGTTGAGAGGCAGATGAACACTTGCGATACCTGGAGACATGGAAACACTCATGGTAAGAAATCTAACAGTCGAAAACCAAAATGAACTTGAGAACTGACTTGCAACATACCTATGTGACTGATCATGATGGTCGTGCACTTTCTGCTGGGAGGTCAAGAGACTGATTGCCAAAATTGCACAAGGCATAGTCTGGGCCATCAGGAGGTTGACTGACTGCTAGAACTACACAATGCATAGTCTAGCCTAGCCTACTGAGGATTGAAACTGATACACAATTTCATTTGGCAGTGACATGCAACCAATAAACTACATTGCGCAATTTCTGGGGCCAACAGGACACTACGTCCAAGAATTGGGAAATGCAAGCTTGGAGGTTAGTGCCTAGCTAGACTTGCACAATTTTTGGATGGAAGGTAGAGTCTTCGATTTTGGAAATGCACATTGCTAGCCAAGCAAGGCATGGTCTGGGCCAAGGCAGCCCAATCTAGCTGACGAGTGAATAAAAACAAGAGAAGTGTGAATGCATGATGAGATGAGTGAAAACAAAAGTGAATGATCATTCATGCAAAAAATAAGTGCAGGATTCAGGAAATGGGAAGGCATGCCTATGTGTAAAGTGAGTGGCCGCAATGACTACTGTCCATGCAAAAACAGTTTCATGCATGTGACAGCAGTGAGATGTTAAAAAAAACTGAAATGATGCTAGTACAAGCTAGTATGTATCAAAAATATAGCAATCATTCACTGAAATCAAGAAGACAACATTCATACGAAGTGAAACACAAAAAGCGCCAGAAACACAACACGAGACATGAAAAGTGGGCTTACCCCAAAATAACTGAGTTGAATGTGCCGATGAATCCTAGATGCAAGGTGGGATGTCAGAGCTACAAGATTGATGTGAGGAATGAGCTCTGCAACATCCGGTTGATGAGTTTCAATAAAATCGAGGCTGCGACGTACATGCCACAAATCTAGGGAAAGTGACACTTGGTGGAAGGTTTCTGAAATGATCCTTGCAGTAACCTCCAACTACTCAAAAAAGATCCCTAAAATAAGGGATTCTTTTGCATGTTATCTTGGGAGGAGCAACCCATGCATGCAAATCCATTTTGCTTAGTCTCATAGGGAACCAGTCAACTCAACTGCACATACAATGGTCTGCTCAGCTATGAGGAAAACATTTGCATTTCTAGGAGGGAGCTGGGCTGGCTGCCTAGAGGGATTGTGCAATTTCTGGGCAGAGCAGTTGACTACTCCCCAAAATTGCACAATTTATGGGCTGAGCAGCCCCACTTGGAGGAATTGCACTAATTGCTCAGTGAATCTTGACAGGTAGAATTTCACAATTCTGGAGCCTAATAGGCTACCAATCAGGATTGCACAATTTCTAGAGGGAAGGCTGGTTCCCCTCCAGAGTTGTGCAAATTCTTGAGGGAGCTGCTCAACCTGCAACTGGGACAAGTTCAGAGGAACAACCTGTGAGGGGGATGCATCGAGCTCTCATGGACAGGCTGTCATTCTGCAAGAAAAACACTGAAGGTTATGTACTTGGCAAGGCGATACATGATGTTGTGAAAGGTTGGTAGGTAGGCTCCAAAACAAAGCTAAGGTAAACTTTTGGAAGGTTGTTGTAGCCACTACAACACTCCATCAAAAAATCTATAATAGGAGCTGAGATTGGGTTGTGAGCTTGGTTCCTACAGCTCTTGGGATTCTCCCTTTATCATCTTTGGAATATCTTTCTCCCCCCTGCACTTGTGTTACTGCTTCCTTTCCTTTCCTTTGTCCCTACTATCCTTCTTGCTCCTTTTTCTGTGTTTCCTATAGTGTGTTGGTTGATAAAAGGTGCCTTTTAAAACTCATATTTATCCCACATTAGTTATCAATCCGGGTAAGATTTTCTATTTCAAGATTGTACACAGTTTGTGGTGGCTATTTACTCAAGAGTAATTTTTATAAATTGCAACACAATGCTGTCAAATACAAGAATAAATGGGTGCAACAAATAAATTCTAATTTCAATTAAAAGAAAGTCCAATCCTTTAAGGAACTCAAATCCTGAAGTAATATAAGTAACAAGAATGCAATTTATATAACAACGCTATCAATTAAGAGTGTAGTAGTAATAACTCTTCCGTTAGAAACTGATAGAAATTAAATCATGTTCATTCGAATGTAAAATAATGATGGCATCAATTTGAGATTTCTTAACAACAATAGTTATAGCTCATTACAGTTGATTACACTGAGCAAGAGATGTATCAATGAAACTCAATATGAAATGAAAGGAAACTAATCAAGAAACAATTCTGTAAATTAAATATAAAACAGAGTTATTCTATCACGTAAAGAACTAATGAATAGAAAAGCGATACAATAACATAAGTCAGTAATATGATCACACTAGCACACTTGTGATAAGTGAAATAATATAATATAGATGAAGCAGTGAGTTCCACCGGAAGCCAGGCCCTAGCTGCGAGCGTACACTATTTAGTTACTTCAAAGAATGGAGAGGAACAACAACTCTTTTATTTATTAATCATCAAACTGTGAAATCATTACAACGTATTTGTGCTCTACAGCAAAAGTTTGTAATTGATAATTAAAATGGTAATACAACAACCCCTCTTTCTTCCTATCCTATCCTATCTCTAATAATCCCTATCTTAATCTCTCATAATATATCCCATAATCTCCGCTTTGATCTGTATTTTCATTTAAATACACAGAGAGCAGAGAGTTGTTGTAATAGAGATGATTACAATGTGATTCCCATTACAAAATTGGATTTTTCACAACAAATTGATCAACAAGATCATATTTGAAATATCTTTCTATCAACATTCAACAGGAACATGTCGAATTTGGTATTGTAACTGAGATAATTTGGAAAAAGGGCCACAACAACAAATCTAAGAAAAACGTCTTCAGAAAACCTTTCCTTTCTCTTAATATGGACCGAATTTGGGAAAATAGCTCATTAAAAAACTAATTTGTTCCATTCTGGACAAAACCCATGTTTCAGAGTTTCCAGATTCTTCTCCATTTGCCCAAAATTTCCAATGCAAAATTGTCACTTCTTATTCCGGTGAATTTCTGAGTTGGCACATTTAATGATGAGTTGGAGATCAAATCTGAAATATGGAAAATATCTTGTAGGATAAAATGGTGAGTGATGTTACGACCAATTTATTAATAAACCATCATTGGTAAAAAATGCATAATAATCAATTTATTAAAAATAAAGGAGAAAAAATAATAGGTATCCATAAGAGCATAAATAATTATAAAATGGGATTATATGATAAATCATGATAAATGACATGATAAAGAAGTGTACAAATGAATGAAATAGGTGTTAAAAAGTGATAATAATAATGACATATTAATGACCCATCATACCCCCAAACTGAATATATTGCATGTCCTCATGCAACCCAAAACTGAATATATTGCATGTCCTCATCAACCCAAAGACTCTGTGTTAACCAAGCAATGAATTTGATCCGGATTTAAACAGGAACACAACAAAATACAGAGATAACCATATACACAAAGATGCAGTAGAAACAATGCTTCATTTCATTAACGGAAAATACCGAAATATGCTTACAACCAGAAATGGGAATAAACCAGCTAGGGCGATGGTAGCTTATCTCTGAGAAGAGATGTGGTGACTACATGCCTCTGAACTGTTCCAAAATGTATTACAACGAGGCTCGAAGGCCTATTTATTGTTGAGAAACAACGGAAAACCATTCACATTCCAAAACCTAACCCTAGATGATGAAACGCCAAATTGTGGGCCCCATTTTGGGTAAATTGGTACATCAATTTCCCAGGGTCGTAACTTTGGCATACGATCTCCGTTTGACGGGTATGATAGCTCGTTAGAAAGATCTATCCGAGAACTACCACT
>APFE030494287.1:0-32582 GCA_000404065.3 Pinus taeda | reverse complement strand
CTCCCTGATCCATGGTCCATGCTCTAATTCCTTTTGCATCAATTTCTAGAGGAATGAGTTATTGCTACTATATCCTCGATTGATGGTTGTTTGAATGAATGATTTAGTTTAAGACATTTCAGTTCCTTGCTGTTTCAATTAGATTTATTTTTCAAGCATTCATTTACTTTTGGGTTTTAAGCACTATACTGCAAAACATTACTCTTAAGTAAATAGCCGCCTCAGACAGAGTACACTCTTGAAATAAAAAGTCGTCCCTAGGTTGACAATTAATGTGAGGTAATTAGGTGTTAAAAAAGACCCTTTTTATCGCTCCACATCCCCCTTCTTACAGACCCAATTTTCAGGGCTTCAACAAAACCCTAAGATTTCCTACCCTCTCTCGCATAATCTTATTTTTTATTGTTGTTCGACCTCTTGAGCTTGTTATTCTTCTATGGAGTTAGGTGGCCTCTGGTATGACCACCACTGAGTTCTTTTCCAATCCACAACCCTCCACACCTAGTCCACCATCCAATCGACACCTTGATGCTCAGTTTAGGTTGTTCTATGTTGAGGTTCCTCTTCAAAATTTTCCCTTATAATCAAAATATTTTAAACACGACCACAAATTATAATTCCTCTTAACGAGTAACTACCACTTAGTATTTATTCACTTTATCATTTTTTCACCCCCATTTTACAGTTCCGCTACTATTTTCCAACCTAATTCCATAAGGGTTTTAACATCTTTTTGCAACAGGGTTGACACGAGGGTTCCAATAGTGATTTGGCTACAATGGTTTGCGAAAACGGTATGGACACAACTATACAGAGAACCACGTTGTCATGTAAGTTACTTACCATCCATTGGATTAACATTTTATCCATTTTCATTCTCCAAGTTACTGCATGGTACCCGTAACTTATGGTATGGTTTTGTTTTGTAAGCTCGAGTTGGCATCGTGGCTGGGCACAATCGTTTGTAAACCCTTTGACAATTAAGGTGTTATTCTTCATCCCATATTATACCTATGTATCGATATCATTTTTACTATTGGTTAAGTTTACATGCAACATGGAATTTCTTCCTCTTTGTTAATTTTCCTCTCACTAGGTTTTCATTTCCCTTTTCATAGGTAAGTTGTCGTCCTGCCTTTGGAAGCAAATGTCACGTCATCTTGAGCATTCGGTTGTACTTAACATGCATCCTATCCCTTATAGGTCAGTGACCTTACTTCCTATTCTCAACATCTCTATTGTCACTGGGTAGTTGGAAGGGTTCCACACCATTCATGAACTCGCCTTGATGTTTTAACTTCTAGAATAGCCGATTCTTGTTTTGGTCTAATTTTTTTGTGTGTCTAAAGCCATAGAGCCAACCTTTGAACCTTGTATCTGTATAGTTTATATATTGTATATGCACATAACAATTCTTTTAAGTTGTTGTTTAATACTATGCTCCTGGTTCTCTAGTGGTTCTCTCCTGTAACTATGCTTGTTGATAGCGTGACATGCCAGAGTTATAAGTGGCAATTATTGTATTGTTCATCTTTAAAGAAATGTGCACTTAATTTAATTTTTCTCAATAATATGAATTCTTTATTCAGAGCTTGATTTCGGTTTACTTAAGTCCTAAGATATGTGCACCCAATTTAAATTTTCTGGCTAATATTAATGCTTTATTCAGAGCTTGAGCTTAGTTTAATTCAATTCTTATTTCCTCTATTAATATTGTGCGCCACTGTTACCAATGGAAACTGATTTATTATTCATATGGAGAAATTTAGATAGTTTGTTTTTAATACTATTTAGTAAATATTTCATTTTTATTTTAAAAGGGACACATGCCAAATAAAAGTTGAGCACTTAAAGAATTACACATCTCTTGTATTTGATTGTAGAATGTGTTTTTGGGCACAACAATAGCTTTTTAAAGATAAAAAGATTAAATAAATTTTTATAAAAAATAAATTCAAATATATTACTTGATTTTTTTTTTTTAATTTTTAAAATAAAAAATATTTAAACAATTTTTCTAAAAAATAATTAAAAAAAATTACAATAATGATAAATAAATAATCCTTGGAAGTTGTTTCCATTGTTGACTCTCGAGAGGAAGAAAAACGCGCAGAACTAGGTTTTGAAGTAAAATACTAGTGTTGGGTACCATGGAGGGGCGAGAAGGGGGGAGTTCTGCTCCCTCCTACAATCATGTAGTCTCTAATCATTTTAAGAAGCCCATGGAAGTGGAAATTGGGTATACAGAAAGAGGAATACAAGTAAAAAACAAAGCACAGAGTATGGCATAAACGCAGGAGGAAGTCAAAAGGGAGAAATGTACAGAAGTAGACAGTCAGAAAGATGAACCCAGAATTCGAACAGGACAATGTAAACCCAAGGCTCCCATTACACCCTGAGTGGTGTTAAGTGACCCAACCCTATAGGCGCACAGGGAGCACATGGCAAGTTATGCAGTGATTTTCAAATTCATGGGGTTATGGCCTACAGAGAAGACCCTACACACATGGATAAAGAACGATTGGAAACCTAAGGGAGACATAGATCTACACCTTGGATCCAAGGGTTTCCACAATTGTGTTTACTAATCTTGGGTATAGGGACAAAATATTTGAAGGAGGACCCTACTTCTATGTGGCTGCAGGTCTCTATATGTGACCTTGGGTAATGAACTTCATCTCAGAGTGAGAAACATTTACTTCGGTGCCGGTATGGATAAGACTTTATTCCCTACCTCTAGATTTTTAGCTGTTGGAATCACTAAAAGCCATAGGTGATAAGCTAGGGCATTTTATAAAAATATCAGAGGCCACACTGCATAAGAAATATACCTCCTTTGCCAGAATATGCGTGCAAATGGACCTTTCTGGGGCTTTGCCAAATGTAATAGTTCTAGAAGTTTTTGATGAAGATTGGGTACAGAAGGTGGATTACAAGCATATACCCTTCAGATTCTGCAAATGCCATGAACACATGCACCTCTTCAAAGACTGTCCTTTAAATAAGATGGAGAGCAGTTTCAAAGCAACCTCAGGTAAAGAGACTGAAAGCTTTATGAAAGTGGAAGGCAAAGGAAAAGGAGAAAGAAAGAACAAGAAGAAAACCTGTGAGGAAAAACATCCTAGTCATAATAAGTTCAAGATATTAGAAGAAGAAGAAGGGGATGAGAAAGCGAAACAAGTTTTGAAGGAGAATCCAACAGAGAAGGAAGAGGAGGACAACACAGAGGATAGATCTGACCAAAATCAACAAAAGGAGGATCAACCCAACACGATGGAACTTGATAGGGACCAAGAAATGACCTCAAGCGAAGTAGGAACAGAGGAACATGAACTGCAGGACATACTAGAAAGAGAACATCATGATTTAGAAAAGTCCCTAGAGGAAGGAACTACTAGAGGAGTGGAATCACTACCTCAAGAGGAATTCAACGGAGTACAACAACTCTTCCTCTAAAGAACTCAGGCAAAGGGTTCTGGAATAAAAAGAAACCATGATAGTCAGGATAACGGAGGGGTCAAAACTATGGAGGCAACAGAGGGAGAAGCTCCCAAGAACCCAAGGAGAAAAAGAGGAAGAAAAAGACAAAATGAGTTGTTGATGGAATGCGGAAAACTCATGATAAAATCAAGTAAGATGAAAGACCTAACTAGTTACTCATTTACAAATATTTCTTAATGAAGCTTAAAACATAGAATATTAGCAGTCTAGGAAGTAAAGGGAAACAACAGAATCTCAGCAATCGAATGAAGGAAGGAAAACCATATTTGATTTTTATTCAGGAAACAAAATGTTATGTAGATAAAATAAGAGAGATACACAACAAGTGGCTTATTAAGTATGAATACCTAGAGGTTAAAGCAAACAACACAACAGGAGGAATTCTTACAATGTGGAACTCTCAAAAACTTGGAATCCTAGATGCTGAAGCATCTAGAAACTACCTTTCAGTGGTCATCCAACCTTTAGGGGACAAGGGAGTTTATCTGATCACAAATGTCCATGGTCCTCAAAAGCTTGAAGATAAACTCAAGCTTCTAACATCTCTGGAGGAGCTAAGAGAAATACATATGGGCATCCCATGGGTTTTGGGAGGCGATTTTAACATGGTGAAATATCTTTCGGAAAAAAAGGAGGGACTAGATCTCTAGGTAGAGATTCCATAGCTTTTCAGAACTTCATTACCAACTTGAAGATAGTAGATATAGAAACCTCCAATGGAATCTTCACCTGGAATAACAAAAGGGGAGGGGGTGCTCAGGTGTCCTTTAAACTTGATAGATTCATTATCTATGAGAAACTTATCCTCTTAGGCCTTGACTTATCAGATATGATTCTCCCTTTTGGAGGCTCGAACCACTGGCCCATTCAATTAGAAGCATCCTTTATAGAATGCCAAGAAATAAACCTTTCAGATTTCAAAATATTTGGCTGACCCACTCGAACTTCAACAACAATATAGAAAAATGGTGGACAGAAGATTTGAATGTTTAGGGTACTAAAATGTTCTTTCTACAGCGGAGACTGAAACACATCAAACTCGGGCTCAAATATTGGAACAAGAATGAGTTTGGCAATATCTTCGAAGAAAAAAAATAGTTGAAGGAAAGCTTTAGGAAATTAACCAAGAGCTCATCATAAATGGATTCAACAAGGAGGGTAAGAAGCAATCTGATTCACTTCAGCAAGAATGGGAAGGCCTATGTAACCAAGAGGAAATCTTATGGAAACAAAAATCTAGAGTTCAATGGTTAAAGGAAGGAGACAAGAATACAAGGTTTTTTCACAAATCCACAATGGATCGCAGATATCATAACAAGATTCTAAAATTGAAAGATACGCAAAGAAAATAGCTCAATACCCACAAAGAAATAGAATCTACTCTGGTTCAACATTTACAAGGCATAGCAGAGGAGCCTCTCATAGACAGATCGAATTTTATCAATGACTTCACTAAACACATCCCTAGGCTTGTGAAAAGAGAAGATAATTATAATCTTCATAGGCAAATGAATGAACACGAGGTCAGTGAAGTCATCAAAGAAATGCAAAGTGGGAAAGATCCTGGCCCAAATGGTTTTAATGTTGACTTTTTCAAAGTATGTTGGAACATAGTCAACCAAAACATTTTGGAGGTGGTAGAGGACTCAAGGGAAAACAAAACTGTTTTGAAAGAACTTAATACCTCTTTCATAGCCTCGATCCCAAAGCAGGAAAATGCTATGACACTAGATAGATTCAGACCCATAGCATTATGAAATGTGGTATACAAAATCATTTCCAAAATAATTGCAAATAGGTTCCAGCCCCTTCTTCTAACTCTAGTGTATGAGGAGAAAACAGGATATGTGGAAGGTATAAATATTATAAATAATATCATTCAAGCTCACGAAGTGATTCGCTCTTTGAAGAATAATAAGTAGCCAGGCATGATAATACAACTTAATCTTGGAAAGGCTTATGACAAGCTTAGTTGGGCTTACATCGGAGAAGTTCTAAAGGCATATGGCTTTGACCATAACTGGTTAAGATGAGTAATGGACCTCGTCTCCACCTCTAGATTTTCAATTCTGTTAAATGGATTACCATCCAAAACCTTCAACCCTACAAGAGGTCTTAGATAAGGAGATCCGTTCTCACCCTCCCTCTTTATTATGATGATGGAAGGGCTAGGAAATGCAATCAAAGTGGCCAGAGTAGAAGGCAAAATTCAGGGGCTCAAACTCACCATGAATGGGGATGCTTTGACTCACCAACAATTTGCCGATGACACCATGCTACAGGGCACAGCTACAGTCAAAGAAGCTCTTCCCTTCAAACAAATTCAGAAAGACTTTGCTTTAGCTGCAGGTACTGAGGTAAGCCTTACCAAATCAAAGATTTTCTTTTTTAATATTGATAATGCTATTCAGAGAAACCTCACCAGAATTATAGGTTTTCAAAGAAAATTATCACCCTCCAAGTATTTGGGAGTTCCTCTAACATACATACCTCTAAGCAAGATAGTTTTGGAGCCAGTTATTAATAAACTTTAGAACAAAATTCAGAAATGGACAAACAGGGCTTTGAATTTGCCAGGTAAGCTAGTGCTTACAAAATCCATCCTACAGACTCTTCCTATTTTCATGTTTTCAACACTTCCAACTCCTAAAGAAGTGATGCAACACATTAGAAATATTTAAAGAGATTTTCTTTGGGGAAGAGAGGAAGAGAAAAAGAAATGGGCTCTGGTAGCTGGGGACAAGATCTGTAAACCTAAGATACATGAAGGTTTGGGACTAGATGACCATGAAATCCTTAACAAATTTATAGGGGCTAAACTTTGGTGGATATGGCTAAAGGAATCAGATGCCCCTTGGGCCAAGGTCTGGAAATAGAAATATGCAAACAATTGGCAAGACAGGGAGCTCATTAGAATGTCTGGAATAATCAAAGGCTCCCATATCTAGAACAAACCTTGGGAGAATAGAGCTATTGTTTAGAAACACAGTTTCTGGGAAATAGAGATGGAAACCTTGCTTGGTTTTGGGAAGATAATTGGCAACAGGAAACAAAACTGTTGAGAGAAGAGTTTGAAAATCTTAAGAATGATACCGATGACAAAGGGTTACACAGGGTTAATGACTTCTAGGAGTAGAATAGAAATGAACGAAAATGGGGAGTATGGAACAATCTGTTGTACACTGAGGACTCTCCATTGAAGGCCCCAACAAAAGCTCTCATAGCTATCTTGGAATAGAGAAATATTATGATTTCAACCTCTTCTGACGAGCTGAGATGGGGCAGAAACAATGAACGGAACTTCAACCTTAAAGAGGCCAAGAGAATAGCCCTTGGGCCTGACTTTACAAACCCCGATATGGTCTGCAAGGACCTATGGAAGAATCAAATTTGGATGAAAATCAAATTGTTCATGTGGTTGGTGCAACACAAAAATGTTTTAGCTTGGGAAAACCTAAGGAAAAGAGGGGTAATTGGGCCATCAAGATGCCAGCTTTGCAAATTACAAGAGGAAACTATGGAACACCTTCCCAACCTATGCCCATTCACTTCTATCTTATGGAATTAGGTAGCTTCAACCTTCAAACAGTCTGACAGGGACATTGGTAGCATCAAAAGAACTTTGAGGAACTAGAGGAGTAATTTCTCTACTAATGAGATTCCCATCAAAGCTTGGGAACTAGTTCCTGGATTTTTTATTTGGGATGTATTGAAAGAACACAACAATAGAATATTCAGGAACAGAAGTGGTTTTTCCCAAAGCATTATGGATCAGATCTTAGGACAGATTAAAGAGACTGTTGGTAACCTTATAAAAGCCTCCCCTAAGAACCAACCTCATGAACATGATAGACAGATTCTGATCCAGTTGGGCCTTCAAGGGTTCTTCCCCCAAGGTACAACCAAGAATGTTAGTCATATATTAGCTGATAAGGATCTCTCGCAACTCCCCCCCTCCTAGATATATTAAGTGCAATATAGATGGGGCCTCAAAAGGAAACCCTGGCATAACTGGATATAGAGGAGTAATAAGAGATGACCAAGGAATAATAAAAACCATCTTTCACAGTCATCTGGGTAAAGCCACTAAAAATATAGCAGAGCTCATGGCCCTGAAGTAATGCCTAGGAATCTTAAAGGACTTAAACTTACATAATACCATAATTGAGGCTGATTTTGAACTGATAATCAACTTATTCAAGAAAATATGCAATGGCTCAAAGCTAGACAAAAGTTTCAAAACACTGGAGATTATTGCAAGTTTATCATCTTATTCAATCCCACCTCTGCACCATGAGAACCCTTAGGTTCACACTTGTGCGAAGAACTGCCAACAAATTAGCGGATATTATGGACAATGAGGGCGTGCTTTGTGCTAAGAGCAATAAAATATATGAATGGAAAGGGACTCCTCAGGGCCATTTGAGGGATGAGTGCCACAAATAGGAATCAACAGACATGGAGATCTGCTAGAACAAACAAAAAAAGCAGGATGAGGTATAAGCAGAGTGTTCTGCATGTTCAGAGGATTTTTTAATCAGCATGAGGAAAAATTGAGCAAGAGATCAAAAGTGAATACATGGGTTTACTTTGTTTATTAGAATTCTACAGTTATCAGTTTAACAGGTGGAAACTATTAATAGAATAAGTTGGCAGTTTAACAAGTGGGAAACTTTCATCAGAAAAAGGCTTCAAATCCTTTTAAGGTTTAGTGCCGAGAGCTTCACCAAAGAGTGGGCATGTCAGTATAATCACAAAAGTATAATTCATTTCGCGCAACATACTGCTCGGTGGTTAACCCTCCATTCGGACCCGAAATGTATTTCAGATTGGACTCTATAAGACTTCGGGTCCGAAGGTGTAGTTAAGTTCCGCGCTAGTGGGGGACGATTTTGGAGATTGCTGGCATCTGGTGCATTTCGGGCAGATAAAGTGCTTGAAGGTTATCAATCCATTCAGACCCGATATGGATTTTAATGACGATTTATTATTTTTTTGGGTCCATTTTTGGCATTTTAGTGTGAGCATGTTGCTCACCCGATATTCACCTGGTTCGTTAGATCTACGGGGCATGATCACATGGCCTTGTTTGGGCCCGAGGCTTGGTTTGTGGGCTCGAGGCTTGGTTTGTGGGCTCGTGTCTTGGTTTGTGGGCCCGAGGCTTGGGTTGTAGGCCTGAAGCTTGGGATTGGCTTTAACTTGGGAATTTGCACCCATTTTCTATGTTTTGTATCATTATTTTGTTTTGAAATAGAAAGACCTACACTTACTTTTATGAAAAAAAAATAATAATCTTCAATTTCATTTTTAAATCTAACTCATAAATAGTACTAATCATTTTTTAACTCTTAAATAAAAATTTCAATCATTAAAATTAATTAGAAAATCTCTATTTTACGTTATGTAAATGCCTGAGTGAAAGTGTAACAATTAAGAGTAAAAACGTTTAAATTAAAATAAAGGCCTGAGTGAAAGTGTAACAATTAAGAGTAAAAACGTTTAAATTAAAATAAAGCAATTGTTTATGCCTTACCATGGTGACAAAGGAGATGAAAAATATAATTTATAGAACACGTTTGATTCCTACACTCCCACCATGGTTAATTCCCACTATTCCATCGAGTATATGATAAATATTTACAAGGCATTTGTCCCAATAATTTGACAACTATTTCGTCGGTATTATTGACAACTATTTCGTTGGTATTTATTACTTTGTATGGGGTAGTAGTGGCATGCAAGGTTGGAATTTGGATTTATTTTTTGGGTTTTTATGTTTTTTTGAGAAATGTTATGTGTAAAATTTTGTTCTGTATATAATAAATTAATTTTTATTAATAAATTCTTATTATAAAATAATCTTTCAATAATATAATTATGTTAAAATTCGTATATATATTGTAAGGAACACTCACAATAAAGTCCATAGAATTTGAAATCAAATGTCTTTACACGAGACATGCCATAGAATTTGTATTTATGAGATATGACTAAAGATATCTTATAAGACATATAGGATGAAAAACATAGTAAAACTAATGAAAGTTATCAATAAAAACTCAAAAACAAATTAATTAATATGGTTGATGTTATTATGTACTTAATCTAATATATACTAGTGGATTTAAACATAAAGTACATTTACTGTATACATTTTAGCATTTATTTGGATAATGAGATATACACTAATGTTAACAAGAATGAATGCTTAGTATTTGAACCTTTTAAAAATTAAAAGACAAATTATAATAAATGGACATTGTAGATCTCTTAATATCATGTTATAGGATTAGGTTATGATCACCAAAATTTCCTTGTATTTATTACCAAAATTTTAGTATTATATATTATATATATATATATATATTATTATTATATTAAACAAAAAAACCATGTGTATTAAAGTAGAATTGAAATAAAACCATAAGGAAACTCACTTTAAAAGGGTCCATATCGTATCTAACTAGATTGTTTTTTAGACAAACGAATTTCATTGAAAATTTAAAATAATTTTCACTTTGGTGTATTATTTAGAGAATATACCCATTAATATAGCTTGTAGACATGTGAACTAAAAATTAAATATATTTAAATTATAATACTTTGACAATTACAATTGTGGAGGTTTCAACAAAAAATCTTGAGCATTTGAAACATGTTTATTTTTCATATTCAAAGTATATAATGAATCCTAGGTTGAGTGCTTCATGGTTATCCATTGTCTATCTTTCAGTTTTCATTTAAAAACAACAATTTATACTATACCACGAAAATATTTAGATTCCCAATAAGACTATGTTCCATGCAAATTAGGAGATAATTTTAAACATTATCAAATATAAGATTTGATATAAAACATAAGTATATGACACCCTAAAAGGGCACAATAAAATACCAGCAACGTACAGTTTTTAGATCCATCTAATAAGATAAATTCATTTTACAAAAAAATATTAGTTGTTTCAAACTAATGTCACAACTTACAAGCATCTAAATTCCATTGCTCCAATGATAATGTAAGAAAAGAAATGCCTCAAGTTGCATGGAAGCTATGCATTAAATCAAAATAAAAGTGGAGATCGATATATGTGCGAAAGAATCTCCTCATATTTAAATGCATTTTGATAAACATAAAGGGAAAGATGTTATGTCATAGTAGAAAAATGCTCCAATCTAAATGTGTCACATCTTTTACTACATTTTTAAAAAGATTGGTAAGATGTCGGTCACCTACACATATGAAATGTAAATGGAAAAAAAAAATATAATTAACACCTCATTCTCCAATATGTGGTGTAGTGGGGACTTCAATATTATAGAACTTTATTATTTCAAGATTAATTTGACATAAAAATGCAATACTTTAACTTTAATTATATTGGATAAAATTGTATCATGTTGGACGTGAAATTTGTTTTGTCATAAACATGTTTATGCTTTAGATTCTTTATATTTTTAATCTTTATCTATGTTTAATAAGTTTGGGATGAAATCAAATATATACCTTTTAAAAAGATGGGGAGATAAGATTTGAAAATATTTGCTTATTATTGTTTACACCTAAACAAAGCAACGTGCACTCTACAATATACTCAAATTTGGATTAAGTATAATGTGACTAAGTTAAATTAAGTAACATTATTAAACTTTAAAAAATTATAAATTACTTTATATTAAAACAAATATATCAAAATAATAAATAATTATTGTTTGTGTAATTGAATTTTCTTCCTTTCAATTATTTTAATAAAAGTTTGTTTGTTTGTTTGTTTTTGTTTGTTTTTGTTTTTGTTTTTGTTTTTTTTTCTCTTTCAGATTCTCGACTGGTAGATGGCCAGTGAAGATGGATCTAAGTTGGTTTATATTATTAATTATAATCATTAACTTTATTATTTTTATTTTTTATTTAATTTATTTATTTTTTCTATTTTTTATTTAATTTATTATTTTTCTAATTTTATTTTGACTAAGCCAAATGTAATAAAAGAAATTACATCATATTGGAGAGAAATTTTCTTATAAATATTTTAGAAAAGAAGGAAATCCTCATTGTCTTAAAATATAATATATATTGTAACAAAAAAGTAGTATTTACATCAAAACAAACTTATTAAATGAGAAATTCATTACTCAATTACAATATTAAAAAAATATCCCATTTCATTGAGGTGTGTTTTTAATTGATTATTTAATTTAGGGAAGTCTATCTAAATATGTTAGAATGATTATTATTATTAATTAAATTATTTCTTATCCATTAAATGACATTTTATATTTAATTTTAATCAAAATTGGGTAGATATTTTTAATTTTTAGAGTGCTAAAATCCACTTTATGTTCAACATTTATTTGAAATAACAAAAAATCACAAACTTGTTTGAAATTGTAATTGAAAAACACTAATTCTCATCATTATTCATATAAATATTTTAATTTAAATATAGCCCAAACAGAAATTATGATCTAAATTTTTCTTAGCAAAAAAACATGAAAATCTTGCTTTAAATACATTTCCACACAATCAAATTCATTACTAGAAAATACCAATGTTCAAATAAATCGCATTCGTTTTAAACCCAACATCCAACAAAAGCCCAAACGCAGTGCTCATTGCGCTAATTTGCATGACATCCACCCAAAGCAGCCAAACATGCATCAAAATTCCGTTGTGCAATTTGGATGACAAAATAATGTGTAGAAATGAAGATAAAAGCAAGGGCGGATTTGTTTTCCTCGATATCTTTCCTAGGATTTCAAAATTTCAATTCTACGCATGGGGTGGATGTAAAATTATCCACACACAAGAATTATCACTTACAATAGGACCCTGACAAAAACATACACTAAATGGAAGTCATTGGAAGATGGGAGACGAACGTTGCCAGATACAGGATGGCTTGCCGGAGGCTGGACAAGTGGCCATATCGAGGAGAACAAGCACCTCGAAACTCAGTCTACTACCTTCGCTTCTGCTTTCTACGTTTTTAGCAAAATCTTAACTTTTCAAAAATAAGTTTTGAACTGTTCCAAACACGTTTGAAAAAACGGGCTTTAAAAATTTGTAAGATCAAATACGTTCAAAAGGCCTTATAACGGGAAAAATGCCCATCGAATTCCATCTGTGCTCGCATGGCTTGAACTGAATTCCGTGCCTCGATCTCTCCACGGGGGCAGGGACAAAATGGATGTGCGACGTAAGGACTATGAGAGAGTTCAGACTTGCAACATTTATCGATAATAGTTCTTCTGCTCCAAAAAAATTCGGACGTCAACAATTCGTAAACATTTATTGATGATAGATTTTAGGCTGCAAAAAATTATGACTCTAAAAAAGTTCGATAATAAATGACAACGTCCGTCTCTATAAACGAAGATGGAGAAGTGGGCCCAAACAACCTGCTTCCACATAATCTGGTTAGAAAATTCTGCAATCTGCATAAGGGTTTCACTCAAGAGCAAACATATCTTTTTGTATAATCCACTATTTTACTAAATTAGCTAGTTTGGGACAGAGTTATTTATAGCCATTTACAACATTTTTACTGGCCCACACCGTGAAAGTGAAAGAATCCAAATATGTTTTATTGATGTTAACTATATAATGGTATTAACGAATGAATGGAATTTTAATATCCACCAGACTAGCTATTATTTATGGGATTATTAGCTTCTTTGCATTTTTCTTTATGCAATTCAATGCTCTTATTATTTAAATTAATGATGCTATGAACCAACCTTCTAACAGTCTTTTTATTGAAAAGACAATGTCATGGAACCGATGTTTAACACACTATCGTAATTGTCTCAATTGTCTATGATGACTATGAAAGCATCACATTCCAAAATGAAATTTTTTTAGGATTCCATTTCTCCAAAAGTGCAAAAAATACACACTCGCTCTTCTCAAGATTCTTTAGGTCTTTTCCACCACCCTATTTCACACCATAATTGATGCGAGTTAGTTCTTAATTGAGCATCAAGAATCTTTTCTCTCCATGGAATGCTAGCTCCAATGTACTCTTTTGGTTGGAGATCACAAATGTTGTTCAATTCATGAACATAGTACTTCTTATTTCTACACAACTATTTTCCCCATATATGCTTAAGAAACTTCTCCATAATATAACTCTTCAAATACTTGCTATTTGTGGAGCATGTATTGATGTAAATATTCCATTTTTGCATCCATTTGTTGTTTTCTCTCATCCATGATTTCTTCTTTCACTCATTCTTTCATTGAAGATAAATTTAGGTCATCTACCTTCTCCCATTTGCTCAATTCTCTAAAGATACCTTATGAGACACATAATAGCAGTTGCTTGGATGGAAGTTGCCCCTATTTGACTCACCATTATCTCCTAAGAATCCGAACATTTTATTTTAAACTTACTCATGATCAATGGTTTTTGGGTCTTTTCTAGAGAGGGATGCGGCCAACCCACAATTCACACCCATATAATATCACTGGACAAACTTAGAGCCCAAAAAGCACATAAATTATTTTCCAATCCCATAACTCTGCCTCTCTACATCTGTTTTGAAAAACATATAATGTTTCCCACAAACTTACTCACAATCAATCGTTTTTGGATCTTTCCAATTTGCTTCCATTTTGAGACAAGGATGCTGCTAGCCCACAATCCACACCCATATAATATCACTGGACAAACTAGGAGCCCAAAAAACACATTAATTGTTTTCCCATCTCAAAACTATGCCTCTCTACATCTGTTTTGAAAAATATATAATGTTTTCCACCCTCGTAAAATTCTCTTCTTTCTTAAATAAGCAAACAAAAAACCTATGCAACTTTCCAGCTAGATCACCGAACAACTTAGAGTCAACTCCCACAATTCCTCTTTATTAAAAGGCTGACAAAGTCTTCCTTTTAATTTGGTCATTCAATTTCCAGCGGTGAACTCAATGAGGTGTTACACGAAGCAGAAGCAGGCAAAGAGAGACTTGTAACTACTAATGGTAGCCACGATAAAAGTGAGAATTACAAAGAACGCGAAAGCAACCGACGAGACTCTATACAAGCAAGATAAAGGTAACCTATGTTCTTCACTTTCACGGAATTTGATTGCACCACGATTCATTCTCTACGTTTTGTCCTGGAATATTTTGGTATTTGTCACCCTGTCATTCCATGCCTGACATAGTTATGACTATATATAAGACTACCACAACAGTTCGGCTCTTGGATTTATTAAAATGTTGAAATACATTATATTTCCCTTAAGAGTTCAAGGTTGACAAAGATTATAGAATGAACTCAAAACTGGAATGGAGGGAACAACATTTATTATAATTCAAAATAAGTTAAGTAAATTATATATGAGACAAAAAACAAATACCAATAAATAATTGGATAAAAACTGAACTTAATCTAAATTGCCTAGTAAACGGTGAAATTAACTATCATGACATCTAACCAAAAAGTAAGATTAAATATCTCAACAATCCCAAACCTAATCTTAAATAGTTAGCCAATAGCTCACTTCTAAGTAGTTAACCAATCGTCACTGCCATAGATAGCTGTCGCCAATCATTAAAATGTTGAACCAGATTAAAACATTTCTATTTAATAACCATATAAAAGCAAATAGACATAAAACATAACCAAGTACATCGAATGATATAGCATTTCTTTACCGTAATATTCACTATTTTGAAATTGCTTTATCATTAACATTCTAAACTCTTTGATCGTAGGCATAGCCACTACTCTGGAAATTAACGTAGATTCGCTTCCTGATCACGAATTCTTTATATGTCGAGAGAGGAAAAACGCTTCTGAAAATTGAGTCGTTTCAAATCACTTTGCACAAAAGGATCCAAATTAAAATAATTTAAGAGTTAATTTAGTCGTATTGCAGTTATTATTATCTATTTGCTTAATTTCATTAACTGAAAAAGATATATATGAATAATGATTCAATGGCAGTTTAAACGGGAATAACCATAATTAAAAGAATCTCCAACACGAATGACTTTATTAATAAACCCCCACATATATAATAAAATTCTATATTTGTCTCTAAATAAATTGTAACCATTGCAAATGTTCTCAAGTTGAATTGAGCAATTTGAGACGTCCTACATTCTAGGCCGACACAAAGAAGCGTATGGAATGATATGTGAGAAAATTGAGAAGAATATGAAAGAAAGAAGATGTCAGAAGTCTATTATAAAAAAAATTAGATATTGATATTAATAATAGTAATAATTTAAAATGTTAGTGGTTTGACTTGGGTTATTAGGTCAAAATTAGCCGTTGGCAATATAGCCGTTGGAGTCTCTGCACATCCTATTTAACAAACGAAGCTGGATTGGTTATTCAATTTGTCCTGACGATGAACCACTGGTTGGTTAGAAACGCGTCGACATAAGATGGTTTATGTGATTTCGCCAAAAACTCTCTAAACATTGTTATGGATTACAGAAGTCTAATTCCTTAATTTAAAATCAGTTTATTAATTATAATTAATAAATATAATTATAATTCTAAAATGGGTTACTACTATTTTATAAAAAAACATAGTAAAGCTTCATAATATTAGAAATTTTATAGCAATAGAAATATTTATTGAGCTAAAAAGACTTCAGTTTAACTTTAAGCAAAGAATTGTTGGAGTACATAACTCTTACTTGTCTTATGAGGGTGCTTATAATTACTTTTTGAGTTAGTGGTCATTATAGGTAGAGTTCTAGGTTTTATGAGGAGTTTGACCTTATTAGTTAGGAGATTGTTGAGGTCTAGTTGGTTGACAAATTCTCTCCAACTAGTTACATTTCTAGATTGGTGCGTGGTTGATTGGAGTATATAACTCTTAGTTCTCTTATGACTATTTTCATAATTAATTATTAAATAAGTGGTTATTATAGGTAAAGTTCTAGGCTTTACAAGGAGGAGTTTTTCCTTATCATTTACGAAATTGTTAATGTCTACCTGGTTGAAAGATTCTCTCCAACTAGTTACTTTGCTATATTAGTCTATGGTTGAGATATTCTCTCAATGAGGTATATTTTTTATGAAAATTTGTGTTTTTAGTGTATCATTCGAGTGTTGTTTGCATTTTTCTATAACTGAGGAAGTGAGAACAAGTCGGAATTTGCTACCGCCTAGAGCAGCTACAATAGTGTCATAGTCGTAGAGTCGTGGATTTGTTGGACAATATAGCTTACCCTTGTAGACTAGAAGTTGGAAGGCCTTGGACCATTGACTATTGTGTTACTCTACTGAAAACGAAGGTTAACCCTAGTTGAACATGTCGCTATGAGGAATATCATAGGAGAACACTCTAACAAGCACTTATTGAATACATTTTAGCTATAGTTATTTATACATAAACCTAGCCAGAGAATCCACACGGATTTTTCTCTGACTACCATTTATTTCCTATTGACTACAGTTCATCATCAACATATGAATAGACTTCACTGTTGCATGAATAGGGTCATGATTATTTCTAATACCTCCCCTTAATCATGGTCTAAATGCTAACTCTGCTACCGGTCTAAGTCTCAACAACGCTTGCAACATGACTCAAATATTTCATTTTGACTTTGTTTGCCACGATATATTGATGAAATTTTTTCTTGAACTTGTTGGTCCAAACTTCTTTCTTCTTCTTCTTACTCTAGATCATGAACATTGGATATTTGTCCTTGTTACAAATAGGATGATGCCAATTCATTTCATCTCCTTTTTCAACACATTCGCATCCGTCACTGAGAGTTTTTAACTATTGTTCAATTCACTCAGTCATGTTGTTTTGAAAAAAATTCCAAGTATTGGTTGTAGATAGACATTAACATTGAGTTCCCTTCTTCTTTTTTTGTTGCTTCTTCCTAGCTGCTACCAATGCCTACACATTGGTAAACATTCATGATATTTACAAAATCATCATAATTTGGGTTCTTTCCACCTTTGTCTTTTTCCTCCAAATATTTATGCTCAACTTCATCTGGCTCATCCAATTGATTTGCAAGAAGAGTTACTCTTCCACTTAACAAATCATCCACAAGTTTCTTCTCCTACAACATTTGTAATCAACCTTCACTTGAAAAGTTTTCATCATCATATACTGGTTCATAAGTTGTTGCACATTCATCATTAAATACTAAATCATAGGGAGTTTCCTTACTATCACATGCTACTCTATTGTTGGCTACAAACATACTTTTAGTCTTGATCCCAATTCTGATGCTTTCAACACAATCACCATTTTTAACAAAACCTTCATCAACTTCATATTTCTCATTCAATTTCATGTTGTACATGATTTGAAGAAAATCCCAAAACACTTTTGCACCACATATTTCAAAAAATTCATACAAAATACAAGGCAAAATATTTTTATCCAATGTTGATATAATAAAAAGAAATGCTATCATACCCCTACTCTTATCATGGGGATTTATAGACGTTTCTTGAGAAAATTCTCATAAATCTACTAAAGAAAACAATCCCTCCATTTTAATTGCCTAAAACTTAAAATTTTTAGTTAAGAAAGAAGTCAAAATTGACATTAATTGTTTCAATATTGCACCAGTTTCTTCATTTTCTTATTGACTGGAAACATTTCATATTCTTCTACAGATTCTACCCTTTCATTCTTTCTCCTTAATTGTTTCAGTTCTCTCTAGAACATTTTAGCTTTCCTTTTCCAACCCATGACCACTATGCATGCTCCTTTTGTCTTCTACAATTTATTTGACCAAAATGAGCTAAAACATTGATGCCAATCAGCAATATCCCTTCCTCTAACACTGCACAAGATCTAAACCAAATCTCTACAATACTTCAAATAACAAGATACCAACCAATTTCTTAAATAAAATCATACCATGCTTTTTCACTGTTTCGGTTCTCCCCTTAATAAACCCACTCAAAAGAATTTCTTCAAAAAATTACATGCGCTTTAATCCAAACACATTTTTTTTTTGTATTTTTTATACATAACTTCAAATATCTCCAAAATAAAAAAGCCTCTTATCGTTATTGATATAACTACCCGTCCACATGAAAGGATTTATTTAAAAAATGCAAGCTACCAAACTTATAACTCGGCCTCTCAATACTTCATTGCCTTGGATATTAGAAGTATTCAACCCCATATTCTCAACGATTGGAAACTGTGGATCAACATTCCACTTCGTAAAACCACTGTGATTCTTAGTGGATGACAACGTCTTCAAAACTGATGGGTGTAAAAACACTCATCCTTATGCACAACTCTAGTCTCCACATGCACATCTTATTCTACACAGCTACAACAACATGCATAATGGAAAAAAATTCACTACAACATGATGGCTCACATCTCCACTTCACACATCTCTTCAACACAATGATTAGCTCTATGATAGCCACAACAGGGAATTTCACTGACACTTTCTCCACTCATATATGGGACAATTATTTATGCGAAAAATTCAATGGGTTGACAACATTTTTGCTTCAGCATCTCACAGCAGATGCTTCACATCTCAACATATTTCTCGTCCATGGAAACCTTTTACCCTGAGCCTCACACTTGCGTAATGTAGATCTGGCTTGTTTTCTTGATCTGATCTAACTTTAGCACCAAGAATATTCTTATTCATCGATTTGATCCACACTAATCAAACAAATAACACCAAGTGCGATTGGAAGACAAATAGAAGTGGTAGAAAACTAGCACTTTCACACCGAACACATTCGTGAAGCCACTGATGGCCTTTGCCACCATGGACTTCACCTTCTTAAGTCTCGAAGTTGATCTTCTGAAGCCAACTTTTGTAACAACGAGACAATTTTCAAGAGGTCAACTCTTCTCTTTTTGACCACTACAACTTATTTTTTTGGCTTTGCTCGACAAACCTGACTATACCCTCCCTAGGGATCAACTCACACTAGCATTCCATATTCTTGTAGTTACACTCCATAATACAAACCTCCACACATGGATAATTGCCTACAAATAAGCTCAACCTTGTGGGTTGTTGTGATCTATTTCAATCACATAACTGATCTCCCCTAGCATTCATCCATGCTTCATTGTCCCAAGCATATAGCTCAAGACCAAACCTTGGTCTGCTTCAAAGCACACAAATGGCGACTCTGAACAAATAGATAGTCTCTCTAGGTGACAGATCACACAGAAAATTACAACACCAACATGTAGATTGCTCACTTGACGCCAGATAGAATACAAAAACTTCACCAATTATCTGCAGAATGCAACACTGATCACTTGGATCTACGTTACATATGCACATGCTTCACGTCTCTTAAAAACAACGCACCCACAGTTTCCTCTTCTGGTGCACAATTAACATCCATTGATGACACAACACAATGTTGGCCCCATCCTACACTCTCTGAGGCTCAAATGATTCAGTTCACACGACAGTCACACTTGGCTCAAACGCCACTAAGATCACCCTTAGTGGCCTCACAACAACTTGCATCTCCAACAATCCTTCAATTGACTGCAATCGCATGACCCTCTCTCATGAACCAATCTATGAGGGAACTAGGATGAGGGAATAATATTGGGAGTCGAATCAAATTCGACAACAAGACACCATAGTTGATTCAACAAATTTCTTGACACCACTTGCAATGGTGATACACTACTCTCCACTTTGCAACAGTGATAAGTTACACTCCACGTACAAATCTTCCATGCTATTGAGACCCTAAGCCAAAACACTTGGTCAAAACCCTCAACTCTAATGCCATATTAGATGATAACAATCGAACAAACAATTATTGAATACATTTTAGCTACGATTGTTGATTGAGCCGAGAGGCTCATTCTATATCCCAGTATGATAAGGATGTGTAAGTTTGTCCATCCGTTTGTTCCATTTTAAAATAAAAATAAAATTCAAAATGAATATGTTTTAAAATAATTAGAGGTAAAAAAATATGTGAGTAAGATGTTTAAATCTTATAATTTGGTTATCGATAAAATATTTTAATAAGAATTAATATTGACATACACTTAAAAATATGTTAATCATAAAAAACCATTTCAATCCGTGTCATTTTAATGTCAATAGCATATATATTATATATCATTTAAAAAACTTTATGTAGATATCATGAAAAAATTAAGTTATTATGGTTAAAACATGTATTAGATCCTATATATACTCTATTTAGCATTCAAAAATACAAGTTAGACAATGAAAAGTAACACATTTTATTTTACACTCTAAAGAAGCTTGCACTGAAGAAATTTGATCCCTCTCGACTCATGTTAGATCCATCCTTAATATGTATCTATGCTGGTACATAAACCCAACAGGTGAATTTACGCAAATTTCTATCGATTTCCATTTATTTATTACCAACTCCTACCGAACAATAGTTTATCACTGACATATGAATAGACTTCACTATCACATGAACATGATCATGATTATTTCTAAAAAGGAAAGCGTTGAAAGCATGTGTGAACCATTGTTGTTGGGTGAAATTTACATCATGTAGTTTGGTTCATCCTTCCTTGTCCCTATTCTTGGCTATGATGGTTGCACTAAAAATGGCAGACATTCTCCCAATAAATGTCCTTTGCTTTGTTCATCATATGTTGCCAGTGCTATAGTCATCAAGGCCTCTTTTGCCTTGTCATAGGCTTTTATTTTTCCATGCCAATTTAAACTGATGTGAAATAACCTTCCAAGTGCCAATTCTCTCTATAATGGAAGATTATCCCTACTATAGTTACCATGCAATCCTTGCATAGAGATGTTCTCAATAATGATTAATTGGAACCTACTGTGTGTGCCTAAGTGATGTGACACTTTGGCCCATGCTGGTTGTTTTCCAGAGATACCTATACATGGTAACTGTGTTAGAGAAAATCTTCCATTATAGAGAAGACATGGCACCTGGAAGGTTATCTCTTGTGAGGTGAAAGTGGTGTGGCAACAATCAAAGCCTAAGACAAAGAAGTAGAAGCTTTCATGAATATAGTGCTGGAAATATAGAATGGGCAAGGAAGATGACAATGGGAGAATATCTACCATTTTCAATGCAACCATCATGGTCAAGAACAGGGAAAAGGAAGGGTTCACATATATTTTCCTTCACGATGTCTACAGAAGAGTTGAGAAAATGTACGATTTCACTGATAAATAAAATTGTCGGATTGAGAATGGATCTGATCATCCTAGATTAATCTTCTGTGGAATCTTTTGATCACTAGAATTTTTTAATGAATTGTTATCATAGGACTTGATTCTACAAAATTTAGTATACCTTAGAACATAAATCTATTGTTTATGTTCTTAGTGACATAGATTTGTAGATTGATTAAGGTGTATATTCTTGTGATTCATATGTAGATAAGGAGTTCTTCTTGTTTGACCTTCCTTTAACATGCCAGTGGAAATTTCTTGATTTGCTTTAGTTACTGATGTAGTTGAGTTGGTTATAGAATCTTCAATTGAAATGACATTTGTTTGAACTGCAACTTTTAAGTACATCTTCACTTTAGTAGGTTTATTCGCTTCTGGAGTTGTGATATTGTATGGATCAGTATTTGTTCCTTTTTTTTCAACTTGGACTGTTATGACTAGAGTCTTTAATACTTCTTCTTGAGTAAGTCATTCCAACTTGTTATTTAGTGACTTATTTTCACTTTTAAGCTTCTTTATTTGTGTAAGAAAATTTTGGTTATGATTCCGTAGACGTTAAAGCTCTTCATTTTATGGATTTTTGACTTTATTCTTAGTATCCTCCTCATATTTTAAATTTTCTATTTGTTCTAATAACCTTTGATTAATGATTTTTAAACACAAATTTTCTTCTTTCTTTTTTGATAGATTCTCATTAAATTTCTTCTCTAGACATTCCTTTTCTTCTTGTAATTTTTTCTTTGTAGTTTTTCACTTCTTAACCTTCTTGAGTAAGTTTTGCAAGTTCTTCTTCTAATGTTTTTATTTGTGTCCCCCAATTACCTTGATATTCTTTGGTGCTATATAATCTTCCACACGTTGGACAATGTAAGTTCATTTTTTTTAATATATGTATATCCAATTTCATTTAGACAAAATGGACATTTAGTCCAAAATCTCGAATTATTCATCGAGCTCATCTTTCGTTCAAAATTTCCTTCATAACTTTGATGGGAAATTTGAATTAACTTAGGTTGTTTTTTTTTCATGTTCTCCTTTATGTGAACTTGGTGATAAAATAATATATTCCTCCTTCTTCTATCTTCAAAGGTATATTTTTTTAATTTAAATATCTTGGTGATAAAATAATATATTTCCTCCTTCTTCTTTTATATATATATATATATACTTACTTTAAAGGGTTTTTTAAAATTAAATATTCCTTTTTGAACCTCCCAAGTTACAAATATACTTGATTTACTTATAGGTCCTTTTTTTTAATGATAACACTATAATAGTTAAATAATCTTATATTAAATGACTCTTACCACATATTTGAACAACTCAAAAAAATTGGATTTGACGACACCGTTTCGCATAAGGCACAAACATCCACCCTGACACAGACTGAACAATAAAAATTGGAAGTTGACCCAGAATTTAAAACTTTAGTTTTGATATGACAAGGTTCACACAAGAATGGTGGCTGTGGCATGCAGCCGTGAGAAGCCCAACAATAATTTTGGATGTTGTGACGATCAGGTGGTTAATAGTAGTAGCGACGGTAGCAGACATGCAATGTTGGTAGTATATGAATCACAACAACAAAATAGGCAGTAGAATGTTTAGGTGGAATGATGGTCGGACACAAGGCAGAATAAAAAAAAAATGTGCTGTGAAATGGACTTCGATTAGATTGTTTGGAGGCCATGCAGGCGATGGAGAAAACGGGAAAAATTGGTTGTAAGGAAAATCGAGCCATTGGGTGTAAGATCGCTAGATGGTGGTTGTGCGTTGTGGCAGTGGTTGAATTGGAAGTGGCTAAGGAAGTGGTTATTTTTTTGCGGTAATGACTGAAATGATGGCGGCTAGAACTGCTATAGGCACACCACTTTTTTATATATTTTTTATTTTTTTAAACTTTTTTTTAGTGTTTTTTTTTTACTTTTGTTTTTATTCTATTTTCAACATTATTTATTATGATTATTTATATTTGGATTATTTTTAATATTTCTTTTGTTTTTTATATTTATTATTATATTACTTTTTTTTTGTCTGATTTTTTTTCAATTTTATAATTTTAATGGCCAAAGGCCTAACACCAAATCTAGTAGAATAGAGAACCTCCAACTACGTAATGAAATGCTTGATCAAACCGACAACAAGTTTGATAGATGGATTGATGGCCAAAGGCAGGATCAGACATGGCTCTGATACCAATGTAACAAGAAAATTTTATATACGCAACAAAATAATTCAAAATACTTCGAAGAAAAAACCATCCATTGTAGCACAAGTAATTATATATTGTATAATGTATAAAATAATTGATATGAGATATGAGATGCTTACAAATGAGTGTGAGAATATGCTTATATATCCTAGGCAGGTGCCCTACACTAACAAACATGTCCTTAGAATATGTCTCTTTATTATTAACAATTAGTTAGTTAATCATTAATCAATATTATTATTATTATTTACATTGTTTTTATTATTTCTATATAAATTTTATTCATAATAGAGTTTAGAAAAAAGGGATTTATCTGTGAATTAGTGAAAAAGGAGTCTTTGGTAGAAATTATTATGGTGTGATAAAACTGTGTGGTAAAATAATTTGTTATATTTGGTGTTTTAATACAAAATTATTTGATATTTGGCATTTGGAATTTGTTTGAGATTTGGTACATTTTCTTAATTGGATACAATTCTAAAAAATGTCAAATCCTCTAGTTGATACACATATGAATTAATCCACCAAGATTGATGGTACACATTATATTAACCACAAATTTATGTTGTTAATAATACTGGAAGGTTATCATTTATCGTCAATTTTAATTAGGGATGAAACAAAACCCATTGTTGCTACCACTATTTTAGATTGGGAGAAATGAGAATTAAAAGAAAATATGTTGTTGTGTATTTCCATAAAGAAAAATATAATTCCTCACATCAGATATTGCAAAACATCAAAAGAAACATGGGATGTGCTCAAAGGTCTATATAAAACAACAAATACAAACTAGATTTTATTTTTGAAGACTAAGATTTTTTCTATAAAAATGGAAGAAAATGAAAATATAAGAAATTTAATTTCCCATG
Source organism: Pinus taeda (assembly GCA_000404065.3). NCBI lineage: Eukaryota > Viridiplantae > Streptophyta > Pinopsida > Pinales > Pinaceae > Pinus > Pinus taeda. Next base: position 7,859 of record APFE030494287.1, on the reverse strand, counting down.
TCAAGGATATAGGCGATAAGTTAGGAGATATTTTTGAAAAGGTATTCAATACTAACTGGGTCACCATCACTTTAAAAAACTTAGTGCAAGATTATCAAATATTTATTTCAAGTCTTTTAGCAATAGAAAATCTCACTATGTTTGATGAATTGATAGGGATTCTTCTCCAAGAGTAAGAGAGGATGAAAAACATTGATTTGGGCTCTCATAGTTTAGATTTGGCATTGGTAACCAAGGGTAAACCACCATTAAGAGATGAGAAATGAGACAAAAAAAACAAGGCATGTTTCAAGAAAAATAGAATGATATGGCATAATATGAATTTTCAACTCATGATAACAGAAATGATGATTTTTATTATCGTGGCAAACATGGGCATCACTGTAAATATTGTTATAAAATGAAAATATAAATCATAGGTTGTTTGTTTTTGATGTTGCATTGTCTATGGAGACTGATGATGTGAATTTTTGATTCATCGATTTGTTAAATTGTAGCAAGAAAAAGGATTCATTTGACTTATTTCTTAGTCAGATGGAGAAATTCAAATTTCCACTTTAGTAGGATGTGTTGGTAGATAGTTGGCAAGGGTGACATGGCCAAATCACTCATTTTATGGTCTATAAGTAGAGTTTTGTGCAAACTGGTTGCTAAGATTGAGCTATATATAAGTTTTATCTTTAATGGAAGTTAGTTATCTAAGCTCTAGTTTAGAATAGAGTCAGTAAAAGTTTAGTTCAATAGTTGTAACTATTATAAACTCAACTAACTATTAGTTAACTAGTCAATTTTCTAAAAATAGTGCTGGTCATGCATGTAATTCGAATTGCCTACTGAAGTGAAGGAAAAATACATAATTGTAATCATTAATGTATACTAGTTAGTGTACAGAGTTTGCATGAAGCAAGTGAGCCATTTGTCTTGGGATTTGCATAACGAAATATGAGCTTTCCCTATTCTTTAGGATTAGGAATTGTGCAACAAAATAGGATTAATAAGGAAGCTTATTGTGGCTAAGTATTGGCTAGATCATACTCAAGAGGAGATTAGTATTGCAGTGTAGGTTGAGCTTCACGAATTGAAGTTGTCATTGTAATAGATCATTGTTCTCATCTGATATAATACAATGAGAGGAGGGTTTTTTCCAAGTTGAGTTCCCCAGTAAATTGTGTTCATTGTGATTGATTGGCTACATATGTTAATATTGTATATTTTCCCTTTTGCAGATTGAGTAGAAGAAATTTATGTCTATTGTTCTTAGTCTAAATTCATTAACAAATGGAAATTTCGAGTTATTTCTACATGGTATCATAGTTATTGAAATCTACATAGAAACTAGGTTCCTTATCATCTCTCAAAGAAATTTCGAATAACAGAATTTGTGATGCATGTATTTCCTCAGTGTAGGAACAATGTATTTCAATGGATTGAGGATTGAGTATGCTTTGGAGGGAATTTCAAATTTATATTCTTGCAAATAAAAAATGGAAGTTGTGTTGGATGATCATGGAGTATTAGAATACACAAAATTATATATTCCAAAACCAGTAGCAACAAATCCATAATAACTAGCTTAGTGGAGAAAAGATATTACAAAATCTATGAGGATTATCTTGGAGGGACTCAGAGACCATGTGGTTTCGAATTTTCATGGAAAGGAGATTTATTTTGCAATGCGGAAAAATCTCACAAACATATTCAAAAGAAGCAATGATGCCAAGAATCTTGCATGGAGAGATAAGCTCAAGAACATTCAAATGAATAAAAATGAAACTATTGTTCAATACTTATCTAGATTCACTTAGGTGAGTGATGAACTTGGAGGATTTGGAGAGATTGTGCCACCATCTGAGCTTGTGAGCTTAGCACTAGTCTAGGGACAACTATCAAGATTTAGTTTATGGAAGAGACAAGCTCCTAGATTGGGAGAGACATTGGTCTGACTTGGTGTGGGAGGGGATTAGAAGAAACACTAAAGATGGAGTCACATCCAGAACTGATGAGGAAGAAAAATTTGCCATATCATGAAAAGGAAAGAAATACAAAGGAAAGAGGGCCCAAGTTAGTGATAAATCCAACCTAAACCATGGTGAGAAGAAAGAATTCAGTAAACTTAAATTCTTCCACTTCCATAAGTATGGAAAATATACAACCAAGTGTCCACACAATAAATGTAGAGAGAAGCCTACAAGAGGAGTAGGAGGAGATGCTCTCACATCGCAATTTGAGTTGGATTTCACCCTCGTTGCTTACATGGAAAGTATTGTATGAGTTAGCATATGGGACTTAGACTTTGGTGCTTCATTTCATATGACAAGAAATGAGGAGTTCTTCAATAGCTTAGAGGAGAAGGATCTACACTTATCGATAGAGATTAGATATGATGGAAGGTATAGTACCAAAGGGATTGGCACTGTCACCTCTAACAGGGTGTCAAACTTCAATCTTCACCTAAAGAATGTAATGTATGTGCCTAGTTTGAAGAAAAATATAGTTTTTGTAGTTGTACTTGAAGACAAAGGATATGATGTGGTGTTTAGTTGAGGAAAGGCATATATGAAGCATGTTGCTACTATAAATGTAAAACAAATTCATGTTCGAGTTAAAAATATCTACAAGCTATAAGTGGATGCATGTGCTGCATTGAGTATAAAGGAATAACATGTTTATGGTCGAGATGTTGGAGAGCTCTGACATAGGTGCATGGGACACCTACACCATGGAGCCTTGAAAATAATACAACAAATCACTACCAAACTTCCAAAATGCACCCTTGATCAACATAATGTTTGCAATGGATGCACTCTTGGAAAATATGTTAAACCCTCTTTCCAGGGCTTAGATAGAAAAGCTGGAGCCATCTTGGAGCGAGTTCACTCAGATTTGTGTGGAACATTTTCCATAGTCTCAAATACAAAGCACAAGTATTATGTGATCTTCATTGATGATTTTTCCTTGCAAATGTTGGATTTATTTCATGAAGAATAAATATGAGGTTTATTCAAAGTTTGTTCAATTCAACATCTTATTTGAAAATGAGTTTGGAAAAAATATTAAAACCTAAGAATTTATAATGGAGGAGTGTGTTCTGTAATTCCTTCAAATAGTCATGTGTCAAGGAGGGTATTGAAGGGAGTTAATTTCACCTCACAACCCTCAACAAAATTGGGTTGCAGAGAGGAAAAATAGAAGTATTTTAGGAGTTGCTACAAAAATGTTGCATGACCAAGGATTTCCACTATCCTTGTGGGAAGAAGCTTGTAATACAATTATTTATTTTTAGAACAAAAGACCTCACAAAATTCTTGGAATTATTACATCTAAAGAGGCTTTCTCTGGAAGGAAGCCAAATTTCTCCCACTCTCACATTTTTGGATCCATAATATATTGTCCTATCTCCAAAGATAACAAGAAAACGTTGGAGCCCACAATAGAGAGGAGGATATTTGTAAGATACACAAAGGCACACCATATTTATTGGGTGTACATTCCATCACTCAGGATGAATATGATGAGGAGTGATGTGATATTTGGTGAGGAGAAAGCCATAAGGATATATCTAGAGCAAGAGTGGAGCATACCACCAGAGGAGGATCTTCTAGCTCCAAAGGAGGAGCCTCAGTTGTGAATAAGGAGGAGCCTCAGCTGGATTCACAGAGTTAGATCTTGCCCAAAGTCAAGAGGACATTCCAAGAGGATGATGTGGAGCAACCACATGTTGAGGAACAGAAAGAAGATCGAGTGGAGGCACCCACTCATATAGAACCTTCCAAAGAAGGGAGGAAGATGACCACCATGTTTGAAAAATTGGTGCAAGAAGCTTAGGAGCTGGTTGGAGCTCCTATCTCCCTTCACATAAAGAAGAGATCACCAGACATATATACTAGATATATGGCAGTCATGTTAGAGTTGATTGATTCTTAGCCATCTTCCTTTGAAGATGTTTTTTCGCAACATGTGTGGGTATATTCCATGGTGGAGGAGTATGAATCCCTCATGAAGAATGATGCTTGGGAGGTTATACCTAGACCTGAGGGAAAATCAGATATTGGCTCTAGGTGGGTGTATAAGGTGAAAAATGCAGTTGATTACACTGTTGAGAAGCACAAGGCCATATTTGAGGCCAAAGGATTCTCATAGGTGGAGAGGATTAACTATGAGGAGACATTTGTTCCTCTGGAAAGATACTCATCTATCAGGACCATACTTCCATTGGCAACACAGTCTGGTGTTAGGTAAACTTGACTCAGAATAGAGCCAAAGGAGGTTAAACATTGATGGTTTTGGGGCACATGGTATTGTGCACCCATGGTATTTTGCCTGTGGTATTATATGTAATGGAGCCTATAAAAGGCTGGAAGGACTTCATTGTAATGCAAAGTCCTGGAGGTGAGCGGTGAAGACTCACTTGGCCGGATTGGCCAGGGTTTTGGCTAGGATAATGAAATTTCATTATGGTCGGGTTTTTCCCAAGATTTTGGGTTTTCCTAGATAAGCACGTGTGTTTATGTGTTTATGGTTGTTGCTAGTTATTTTTATATTTGTTTCTCTCAGTAATTCTCAGTAATTATTTATGTTATGCTATAAATTTCTTAACAATTGGTATCAGAGCCAAAGGTTGTGTATTGGCTTCAGAAAAATTCTTTTGTTGCCAAGGGTTATTTAGCCTGGTAGACATAGAAAGTATTGATGCATAGTTTGTTCACAAATCTAATTTAAATGCAGCCAAAACAAGGTTCTACAAAGACAGATAGATGAAGGCGAGGAAGCTGCAATCTGTAGCGGCCATGAAAGAGTTATTGCAAGTCAAGTTTAAGGGGGGAATTGTTAGGTAAACTTGACTCAGAATAGAGCCAAAGGAGGTTAAACAGTGATGGTTTTGCGACACATGTTATTGTGCACCCATAGTATTTCGCATGTGGTATTATATGTAATGGAGCCTATAAAAGGCTGGAAGGACTTCATTGTAATGCAAGGTCCTGGAGGTGAGCGGTGAAGGCTCACTTGGCCGGATTGGCCAGGGTTTTGGCTAGGATAATGAAATTTCATTATGGTCAGGTTTTTCCCGAGATTTGGGGTTTTCCTAGATAAACATGTGTGTTTATGTGTTTATGGTTGTTGCTAGTTATTTTTATATTCGTTTCTCTCAGTAATTCTTAGTAATTATTTATGTTATGCTATAAATTTCTTAACAATTGGTATCAGAGCCAAAGGTTGTGTATTGGCTTTAGAAAAATGCTTTTGTTGCCAAGGGTTATTTAGCTTGGTAGACATAGAAAGTATTGATGCATAGTTTGTTCGCAAATCTAATCTAAATGCAGCCAAAACAAGGTTCTACAAAGACAGATAGATGAAGGTGAGGAAGCTGCAATTTGTAGCGGCCATGAAAGAGTTATTGCAGGCGAAGAGACCTGAGGTAGAGGATCAAGAGGAGGAGGAGTAGTTGTTGTTATGGGATCCTTCAGTAGCAATAGAGAGAGCTCGGAGCAGATCTGTGTCTTGGCAAGGTCGTAAGCGAGAAAGGTCAAGTGGCATGGAAGAGAATGTTGATGCCATGGATATAGATCAACCAAACAAGAAGCATCGCATGTTATCACGCTCCAAATCCAGATCAAGGCCTCCTGGAGAAGTCACCCTAGGCGAGGATTTCAAGGATTCATCTCAGAATTTAAAGGCAGTTAAACTTGGCAAGAAGGCAGTAAAGAAAAAAAACAAGGATGCCCGTAATTGAGAGAAGATGGGTCAAAATAGCAGCGTTAATAAAAAAAATAAAAATAAAAATTAATTAATGAAGTCAAAATTATTGCATGTAAATGGGCATACTACTGTAAGACTTGGTAAGGCATGTGTACCCCTGGGTAATTAGCGGTAAAGTCTGGGCTAGACCTAGGTGATAGGGGGATGCCCGATTAACAATACCCGGGTAAAAACTCTGAGGGGGTTAAGAGCTAGAGTGAGCGGGATTGTTTCACTTAGCAGGATTGGCTGGAGTTACTCAAGGAACCCCAAGTCAAGTTTAAGGGGGGAATTGTTAGGTAAACTTGACTCGGAATAGAGTCAAAGGAGGTTAAACAGTGATGGTTTTGGGCACATGGTATTGTGCAACCATGGTATTCTGCCCGTGGTATTATATGTAATGGAGCCTATAAAAGGCTGGAAGGACTTCATTGTAATGCAAGGTCCTGGAGGTGAGCGGTGAAGGCTCACTTGGCCGGATTGGCCAGGGTTTTGGCTAGGATAATGAAATTTCATTATGGTCAGGTTTTTCCCGAGATTTGGGGTTTTCCTAGATAAACATGTGTGTTTATGTGTTTATGGTTGTTGCTAGTTATTTTTATATTCGTTTCTCTCAGTAATTCTCAGTAATTATTTATGTTATGCTATAAATTTCTTAACAATTGGTATCAGAGCCAAAGGTTGTGTATTGGCTTCAGAAAAATGCTTTTGTTGCCAAGGGTTATTTAGCCTGGTAGACATAAAAAATATTGATGAATATTTTGTTCGCAGATCTAATCTAAATGCAGCCAAAACAAGGTTCTACAAAGGCAGATAGATGAAGGCAAGGAAGCTGCAATCTGTAGCGGCCATGAAAGAGTTATTGCAAGTGAAGAGACTGGAGGTAGAGGATCAAGAGGAGGAGGAGCAGTTGTTGTTGTGGGATCCTTCGGCAGGAATAGAGAGAGCTCGGAGAAAATATGTGTCTCGGCGAGGTTGTAAGCGAGAAAGGTCAAGTGGCATGGAAGAGAATGTTGATGCCATGGATATAGATCAACCAAACAAGAAGCATCACATGTTATCACGCTCCAGATTCAGATCAAGGCCTCCTAGTGAAGTCACCTAGGCGAGGGTTTCAAGGATTCATCTTAGAATTTAAAGGCAGTTAAACTTGGCAAGAAGGTAGCAAAGAAACAAAGCAAGGATGCCCGCAATTGAGAGAAGATGGGTCAAAATCACAGCAGCAATAAACAAAAAAAAATTAATGAAGTCAAAATTATTGCATCACCTATAGGGAAATGTTTGAACCACCAAAGCATAATGCTTGATTTGTGGTACCTTTCAAATATCTGAGAATCCATTTCACTGCCATCCAATGTTCCTTTCCTGGATTGTTCATGTACCTGCTTACAACTCCCACTGCATGTGCAATATCAGGCCTTGTGCAGACCATTGCATACATTAAGCTTCCAACTGCTGATGCATATGGAACTTTAGACATATAATCCATGTCTTCTTGGGTCTTTGGGCACATTTCCTTACTAAGTTTGAAATGGCTAGCAAAAGGTGTACTAACTGGTTTGCATTGTGCATGTTAAATCTTTTCAACACCTTTTGTATGTACTCATTCTGAGACAATGTTAATTTACGATTTTTCCTGTCTCTAGTTATTCTCATACCAAGGATTTGTTTTGCAGCTCCCAAATCCTTCATTGCAAATGAATTTGCCAAATTTATTTTGAGCACATTTATTTCCTGCATGTTAGATCCTGCAACAAGCATGTCATCTACATACAATAACAATATAATATAGCTGCCATCATTTTGCTTTTTCAGATAAACACAATGATCAGAGTGACATCTAGTATAACCTTGTTCAGACATAAACTTGTCAAATTTTAGATACCACTGCCTTGGAGCCTGTTTTAAGCCATACAAGCTCTTCTTCAACCTGCACACAAGTTTCTCCTTTCCTTTCACTTCATATCCTTGTGGCTGCTGCATATATATCTCTTCCTCCAAATCCCCATGGAGAAAGGCTGTCTTTACATCTAACTGCTCAAGATGCCAATCTTCAGCTGCTACAAGACTCAAAATAGTTCTGATTGAAGTCATTTTAACAACAGGAGAAAATATTTCATCAA